>JASANA010010312.1:0-19251 GCA_030248095.1 Ptycholaimellus sp. GST1_10
AGGACGTTGAGCATCAGCGGCTCTGCGTGGATGGCCAGTGGATTGTGCCAGACCTGCAGCGTCTTCCCTTCTACTCACCTCACCTCCTTCCTTTCCTGCCCTTCTTCCTGCCCAGCCTAAGCCTCACCTTGATGTTGATCTTGTCCTCCGTCCGCGTGGGCCATTCGACCAGGTTCACCAGATGCTTCCACCTCAGCTCTCCGCTCTCTCCTTGCCAGCTGAAATACAGCCTCTCTTCAGCTCTCAGTCAGGATAGAATGAGATGGAATTGAAAGCTAACGACTTGCTTAGCGGTTGGTATTTGTTGTGAAGAAGGAACTGGTCCCAGATGCCCTGGGAAAGGTCGAGATTCTGACGCAGTTGGGCTAGAGTCTGGGTCCAGTTCTTGGTCGGCGGGAGGGGGATGTCTACCGCAGGCCAGGCTGCCAGGCCGCCGATTCTGCAGGGTCAGTTGAAGGGGAGGCATGGGGAGGTCTGGGGTTTAATGTGAGGTGCGGACTTTTTGTACTGAAGATCCATTTGATGGTGAAGGGACCACTTGGTGACGTAGTGCCCGCGCAGGTCCACGATGCGGTCTGGGAACAGGCTCGTGTGGCTCGCTGGCGACGGCGCATAATCACCACATTTCACCACTGCAATTTCACTCTTAACTTTGGGAACTTTTTACGCAATGATTTTCGATAAGTACTATAAAACAAGGTATTCTCGGCGGTTGCCAAGATGCGCGGCCTCACCTCAAGACACCACCTAGATGAAAATGCCAAAATTCATCAGATTTCAATGAAAAACTATGAATTATGCATGTTCCAATTTTTGAAACATCAAGATTTTGGGTTTTTGACTATAAATCGAGAAATACTAAAAATTTCCAAAATTCCTTTTGCCAGTGTCAAGATATTATTTTCACGGATTTACATACCAAAAATCAGCTTGTTTCATCGAAAAACCATGGACTTATGCATGTTCAAATTTTTGAAACATCAATATTTTGGGTTTTTGACTGTAAATCAATAAATAAAAAATATTTCGAAATTTCCTTTTGCCAGCTTCAAGATATTACTTTGACGGATGTACCTGCCAAAAATCAGCTGATTTCATTGAAAACCCAGCGATTTATGATTTTTGGTACTTTGAAACATCAAAATTTTGGGTTTTGGGCAAAAAACGCAAAATTACGTCAAGCACAAAAAATGGCCTGGAGATACCACCTAGGCGGACCTTCATGCAAAAAATTAGCCAATTTCGTTGAAAAACCGCGGAGTACGGGCCCCGGAACCACATATATTGGGCTGGCGCGAGCGAGCGTTAGCGAAGTGTCAGCGCCCAGCCCCTCTTTTCGACCTAGGTGTACGTTTTTGGGGTTATTGCTAGATCTCAATTTTGATAAGGCTGCCATTCGTCACAGAAAGCTCCATTTGTTTTGATTCTTTTTGCATTGGAAAGAGAAACATCGAATTGACTACAGTTTATCTTTTGACTTTTGCATAAAACGATTTATTTTCCCATAAAAATGCAAAAAACCATTTGTCCGAACTCCTTCTCCTCCTTCTCCTCCGCATCTATTCAATGGACGATAGTAGGTATTCATTTCTTCCCCCACTCACCCCCCCGGGTCCTTGGGCCTTATGTATTGACTTTTATTCATAAGTCTTCAGTTAAGCTTCTCTATATGTGCATAAGTGGTGTAGTGGTCTAAGCGATTGAACAGCTGGTTGGCACTGGGAGGTTCGAAACAACAAAAAAAAAAAAAAACAACCACACAAAACCAACACCAAACCAAACCAACACCAAACACACACACACCAACCAACAATATATAACTATATATAACCAAAAATATAAAATTTTTATTTATACATTTTATACTATATTAAAAGTGGAAGAAATATCTGATACCATCGGCATGCAAAATTTGAATCTCTTTTCTCCCAAAAAATCGATTAGTCCGAGTTTAGTGTCAAGGAAATACATCTACTACTAGTGGAATCTGCTGAGCCACCTGCATTTTGGTTTAGCGCGCAATGGAAAGAGCCACTGGACTGCGCGCTAAAACAAAATGCAATTGTCTTAGAAGCAGATTCCACTAGTAGTAGATGTATTTCCTTGACTTTAAACTCGGACTAATCGACTTTTTGGGAGAAAAGAGATTCAAATTTGGCATGCCGATGGTATCAGATATTTCTTCCACTTTTAATATAGTATAAAATGTATAAATAAAAATTTTATATTTTTGGTTATATATAGTTATATATTACGATATTATTGGACAAAAAAATAAATAATTGATAAAAATAAACTTATTTACATTTATAACGAAAAGAAAAATTCGTTGTTTATATTGTTGGTTGTATATTAAGATAATATTGGATAAAAAAATATATAATAGATTAAAAAACTTATTTTAAAAATATAACAAAAAGAAAAGATTTGAAAATCACAAATACATTGCAAATTTATTGGCAAACTAACATATTTTTGTGCAATTTTCATGATATATACCTACGGCAATGGATTTTTGGGAGAAAAGAGCTTTAATTTTGGCCTGCCGATGGCACCAGTTGCTTTCTCAACTTAAATTTCCAAAATAAAAATAGATAAGAAATAAAAAAAATCTTATTTAAAGATGTAATGAAAAGAAAACATTCGAAAATATAAAAAACAATGCAAATTTTTTGGCACATTAACATATTTTTGTGAAATTTTCATGATATATGATAAGGGCAATCGATTTTTAGGAGAAAAGAGCTTTAATTTTGGCCTGCCGATGGTACTAGTAGTTTTCTTGACTTAATATATATATATATGCGGACAGACGGACGCAAAAATGGGGTAACTGCTTAAGCTGGCCTTGGCCGCCCGCCGCTTCGGGCAGAGCGCCAGAGCTCCTCCGGCCTCCGGGCACGGGTGCTACGGCCCCTACGCTTCGCCTAGCATGCTTCGCATGCCAGGCTACGCTCCGGGGCCTCCGCACCCATGCCCTCCGGCCTACGGAGCTCTGACTGCCCTGCCCTCCGCGGCAGGCGGCCTTCGGCCGCGCAATTATAAGTATTCGATGGCTAAAAGTTTTTGAATAATCTGAAAATCCATTCAAGTTTTTTATAGTTTTTTGACCGCGGAGCGGCCCGAAGGGCCGCTCCGCGGTCTATAGAGGTTACTCAACTTTTGTCCTCATATATATGTATATATATATATTTCTGGAAATGCTGGTCCTCACCGAATTCTCAACGGATTGGGACAAACTTTTTTTTTCCTGAAAGGTAATGCAATTTTAGGAAGATCTGGAGGGGTGGAACCGGTTTCCGAGCATTTGAAACATTACTTATTTGGGTAGAAAGGCTTGAAAATTGCAATATACAGTTTTTGCGCTGTATCTCCTGTAATCTTGAGAATTGCACAGAAGACTTGAATTTTTTTGTTCACAAGTCATATATAGCGATTCCAAATCTGTGCTTACTTTTGAAAATGGTTGAGAAACCACAGACTTACTTTCTTGAGTGACAAACTTTCATGCACGGCAATGTCATCAATAATCAGTAACATCTGAACGGCTAAGAATTGAACAGAGGACTTGAGTTTTTTTGTTCACAAATTGTATATAGCGATTCCAAATCTGTACTTATTTTCGAAAATGGTTGAGAAACCACAGACTTACCCTCTTGAGTGACAATCTTTCACACATGCTAATGGCATCAATAATCAGTAACAGCTGAACGGCTAAGAATTGAACAGAGGACTTTGGTTTTTTGATTCACAATTCATACATAACGATTCTAAATCTGTGCTTACTTTTGAAAATACATGAGAAACCACAGACTTGCCCTTTGGAGTGACGAAATTCCATGCATTCATATTGTAAGCTGGAAGGTGGTGTGCTCCGCGGTCACCTATTGCGCTTTGCGCCATATACTTGTTTAAGTGATAGTAGGATGGTGAACGCTGGTTGCTGCAGATGCAGTTGCCCCAGTCAGGGGTAGTAAGGTTGCTGGCGGGCAGCTTTTCCCAGAAGAACGGCTTGTTGCAGGTATCCTTGGCCACGCAAATCTCCAGTTTCCTGGATACGTGTAGAGGCTTGAGTGAGTGAAGTGGCTGCGAATAGATGCAAGGTACCGGAGAGTGGCCCAGTGGCCCAAATCTTTGCTACAAGCGGTGCCAGGGCCGGGGGGACTGGCGAAGGCGCTGTGAAGAGAGCGCAGGAAAACTCCATCCCCCAATCCCCTCCAAACGGTGCCCAGGGCTAGGCAGGCTGTGAGAGGTGAGATGAGAAGTAGAACCCAAAGAAGTAGACGTTTTGGCGGTTGGGATTGAGGGAGCGGTACATGCTGGGAGCGAAGAGGATGGGTGGAGAAGCAGAGCCGAGATCACCCCCCATCGTCTCCAAGAGCAAGATGCAGGCCAGGATCACCAGCGGAATCACCAGTTCCAGTATGCTGTCTGCAAGACGTTGGAGGTGAGAAGGAGAGCGGGAGTAGGAGGAGGATGTACGGAAGGGAGAGCGAATGCAGATGACGAAACGCTTGGCGATGAGGGCGTAGAGGCGGCGGAGACCCAAACCGCAGCTCCACTGCTTCTGGACTAGATTCTGCCGACCAGTCTTTTCCGACTTGTCTACAATTTTACCACGTTGAATCTGACTTGAGATTAGACTGTCTTTTTCAAAAACATGGAATTCATAAAAAAGAGTGCTTAAATTATGGTCATATTGAGAGTTTAGTTTGATAATTTGCTCGATGACATGCTTATCACTTTCAGTTTCAACATCCTATAATAAAAGAGTTTCATGGGATACGTAAAAAAATACATCTGGTACCTTCGGCAGGCCAAATGTGGCTCTCGTTCTCCAAAATTTGCAATGGCCTCCAGTAAAAAGTCAAGGAAATACAATTTCTAAATTTTTAATTTCTTTCTAATTTCTACTAAATGCAACTGACCAAGCAGCAGATTTCATTAATAGAAATTGTATTTCCTTGACTTTTTACTCGAGGCAATGGAAAATTTAGGAGAAAAAATTTGGCCTGCCGATGGTACCAAATATATTTTTTCCACAGTCCTTACGTTTACTGACATTTTCTCGCGATTTTGGTCAATTCGGTTATACTCTTTCCAATGCAAAAAGAATCAGAATGATTGGATGTTTCTGTGAAGCACAAAAGCCTTATCACTTTTAAGATCTAGCAATAACCTCTAAAACTTATACTTGGGTCGAAAAAAGGGGCTTGGCGCTGACACTCCATCAACGATCTGTTTGCGCCAAGCCCAATGGAAGGCAAAGGCAGCGCACCTTCTAGGCTAGCGTCCTCAGAAAACCTCGCTTCCGTAGATGGAGATTTCCCCTGCTTTTCCGCCAAACCTTTGCCAGCTTCTGTCGCCTCACCAGCCAATTTGATGAACACCTTGCGATGTCCATCAGTTTGATTTGAAGAACCTAAAAACTTGAAGCAGAAAATGGACCTGCTCCAGAGGTGCATCAGTAATGCCGTAAGACTCTAGGCCGAGGCTTCCCAGTTCCTTGTCCAGTTGGTGAAAGAATTTGGAAAGCTGGTTCCAGGAGGTGTCGGGTCCCAGGCTGAGGCGCAGCTCCTCACCCACTTCCTCCACCAGAACGGCCTTAGCGAACGACTGCTGGACAAAGGCCAGGATCTGACTGCGCTGCTCCTCTGCCGATATCTGCACTCCTGGGCTCTGTCAAACCGCCCATCAAGTGGTGAGGGCGTCAGACCTCTGCAGTTCTCTTCATGGCCAGACTCAGCTGGAAGCCGTCGCCAAACTGACGCTGAAAAGGGGGTACGTGTGGAGTAATGGAGGTGAGGGGTGGATTGGTGTTTGAAAGAACCTTGATGAAGAGGGTTTTGAGAGAGGAATGGGTGATGATGGAGATGCGGTTGGCGAGGAGGCCTGCCTCGTCCATGTGGTGGGCTGAGAGGATGACGGGTGCTTGGAGTACCTTGATGAAGAGGGAAGCGCCGAGGGTTTTGAGAGAGCCGTGAGCGATGAAGGCAATGTGGGCGGCGAGGAGGTCAGCCTCATCCATGTGGTGGGTGGAGAGGATGATGGGTGCTTGAGAGTACCTTGATGAAAAGGGGAGTGCCGAGGGTTTTGAGAGAGCCGTGGGCGATGATGGCGATGCGGTCGGCAAGGAGGTCAGCCTCGTCCATGTTGTGGGTGGAGAGGATGATGGGTGCTTGAGAGTACCTTGATGAAGAGGGGAGTGCCAAGGGTTTTGAGAGAGCCGTGGGCGATGATGGCGATGCGGTCAGCAAGGAGGTCAGCCTCGTCCATGTGGTGGGTGGAGAGGATGATGGGTGCTTGAGAGTACCTTGATGAAGAGGGGAGTGCCAAGGGTTTTGAGAGAGCCGTGTGCGATGATGGCGATGCGGTTGGCAAGGAGGTCAGCCTCGTACATGTGGTGGGTTGAGAGGATGATGGGTGCTTGAGAGTACCTTGATGAAGAGGGGAGTGCCAAGGGTTTTGAGAGAGCCGTGTGCGATGATGGCGATGCGGTCGGCAAGGAGGTCAGCCTCGTCCATGTGGTGGGTGGAGAGGATGATGGGTGCTTGAGAGTACCTTGATGAAGAGGGGAGTGCCGAGAGTTTTGAGAGAGTCGTGGGCGATGATGGCGATGCGGTCGGCAAGGAGGTCAGCCTCGTCCATGTGGTGGGTGGAGAGGATGATGGGTGCTTGAGAGTACCTTGATGAAGAGGGGAGTGCCAAGGGTTTTGAGAGAGCCGTGTGCGATGATGGCGATGCGGTCGGCAAGGAGGTCAGCCTCGTCCATGTGGTGGGTGGAGAGGATGATAGGTGCTTAAGAGTACCTTGATGAAGAGGGGAGTGCCAAGGGTTTTGAGAGAGGCATGGGTGATGATGGAGATGCGGTTGGCGAGGAGGCCTGCCTCGTCCATGTGGTGGGCTGAGAGGATGACGGGTGCTTGAGAGTACCTTGATGAAGAGGGAAGCGCCGAGGGTTTTGAGAGAGCCGTGAGCGATGAAGGCAATGTGGTCGGCAAGGAGGTCAGCCTCGTCCATGTGGTGGGTGGAGAGGATGATGGGTGCTTGAGAGTACCTTGATGAAGAGGGGAGTGCCAAGGGTTTTGAGAGAGCCGTGTGCGATGATGGCGATGCGGTCGGCAAGGAGGTAAGCCTCGTCCATGTGGTGGGTGGAGAGGATGATGGGTGCTTGAGAGTACCTTGATGAAGAGGGGAGTGCCAAGGGTTTTGAGAGAGCCGTGTGCGATGATGGCGATGCGGTCGGCAAGGAGGTCAGCCTCGTCCATGTGGTGGGTGGAGAGGATGATGGGTGCTTGAGAGTACCTTGATGAAGAGGGGAGTGCCAAGGGTTTTGAGAGAGCCGTGTGCGATGATGGCGATGCGGTCGGCAAGGAGGTCAGCCTCGTCCATGTGGTGGGTGGAGAGGATGATGGGTGCTTGAGAGTACCTTGATGAAGAGGGGAGTGCCAAGGGTTTTGAGAGAGCCGTGTGCGATGATGGCCATGCGGTCGGCAAGGAGGTGAGCCTCGTCCATGTGGTGGGTGGAGAGGATGATGGGTGCTTGAGAGTACCTTGATGAAGAGGGGAGTGCCAAGGGTTTTGAGAGAGCCGTGGGCGATGATGGCGATGCGGTCGGCGAGGAGGTCAGCCTCATCCATGTGGTGGGTGGAGAGGATGATGGCCCGCCCCTCCTTCATGCTCAGCAGATACTCCCAGATGGAGCGTCTGCAGCTCAGTTGTTAGAGTCAGAGCAGTGGCTGTACCCAGCACTTGCAGGATCAGTGCACTGCTGGGTACTGCCACTGCTCTGACTGAGATGGGACTGGAGTAGGTGAGAAGGGAGTGTAGACTGAGGAGGTGGGTACCGAGAGAATGGGTCCACGCCAGCCGTGGGCTCGTCCAGGATTACCACGTTCACATCGTCGCCCAGGAATGCGATGCAGATGGACAGCTTCCTTTTCATCCCTCCTGTACTAGGTCTAACTGAACGAGGCCTTGCATGGATGGAAAGGAGGCGGCACCGGAAAGTTTGCGAGCGGGCGTTTTGCGCTTGTCCAAAAGACCGACTTTGTTCAGGGCATCTTCTGTGACGCGAGCAATGTCTGAGGACGGGATCCCGCGAACCCCCGCGTAGAACTTCAACTGCTCTTCCACTGTCAAGCTGGAAAGAAGGAGAACTGGTGAAGTGGAGGATGGAGATGAGTTGGAGAGGACTCATCGTAGAGAAGGTTGTGCTGTGGACAGACGCCGAGCCTGCGCCGAACTTGGCTCAGGTTGCTGCGAATGTCCAGGCCGTCGACATAGATTGTGCCGCTGGTGGGAGGGAAGAGGCCGCACATGATGGACCTGCAGACAAGCCTCTTCTCGGCCCCTCAGCCCCACATGACTGAGACTCTCTTACATCGTTGTCGTCTTCCCGGCTCCGTTGTGTCCCAGAAAAGCTGTCTGCAAGAAACCTTTCCCTGCTCCTTTCCCTAGCTCTGAGAATAGTGAAGGGAGGAGACGATATGTCCTTTGAAGAAGGTGCAGGAAAGGTTGTTGACGGCTACGCGAGGGCCGAACTCCTTGCGTAGGGAAGAGATAGAAACCATGGCCTCCACATCCTCATACATGCTCTCCACCTTAGCGGAGCCTTAAATATGCTGCTGAGGTAATAAGCATGACTAGAGGAGGGCAGATGAGGATGTGACCGTATTGAGGCAGCTGGCCGACGACATCCTGGTTCCACTTCCTGCCGCGCCAGTAGGACGGCAGAAGGAAGAAGTATGGCGGCCGAGAAATCCCAAATTCCCCTCAATTACCCAGCTGAAATTGCACATAACGAAATTGCTGAAATTGCACATAATATTGCATTGGAACGAAAAGTGGAAAGGAAGGAAGGAAGGAAGGCCCCGATGACACACCTCCTGCCTTCGAGTTACACTCTAAGGAGTGGATGGGGAGGTAAGGATCACTCTTTTGCATTCGAATGAAATGCTTAGAATGAAAGACCTGGGATGACGTTGTCAAAGTACCAGGTGAGGAGGAAAGCCAGAAGCGCGTCGCCTAATAAGAAGAGGATGGCAAGGTTAGGGGCAATTGTATCCCCTCGCCCGGCCACCATCCATCCACTACTGCAATCACCCTCTTTACGGCCTCGGCATGCACTGAGCTGAGAGAGATCACCTCAGGGACACTTCTTCCCCGTGCGTCTGGAACTCATAAAGCGACATCATGGCACAATATAGATTCATCTCAACTTTCCTCTTCCAATTAAACATTTGCCTCTTAAGGGGGAAACAAAGATGAACCGGCGGCATCGTACAGAGGCCAAGTTGGACGTTAAGCGGTAAAATGCCCACAATCGGACCAGCCATGGAGAAAATCACCAGGTAAACAATGGTGAAAATATTGGCGAGCTGAGAAGAGCTGACAAAGGCGAAGAGGAGTGTAAGGAAAAGGAAAGGCGGGAAAGTAATGAGATTTGCCTGAAGAGGGTGGAGAAGAGGAAGGCAAAGGAGATGTTGGCGAAGGCGTAGAGGAGCATGAGGACGAAGATGAGGAACCAGCTCACCAGCGGAATCACGATCACGTGAATCAAGCTTGCCGCCGCCACCGAGTACAACAGCATCACCACAAAGTAGGACAGGAACCATCCAAGCTTCAATCACTATGTCATCAATTATGGGGAATACATGGGGATGGAGTGGGAGGGAAGCGTGACTGATGATCTGAAAGAGATGAGAGTACCCAATTGACGATGTCGTAGAGGCCCATGATTCGCGAGAACTCGCGCAGGCGACTCTCCTTCTCCGCCACTAGACTTCGGGCAAGGCTGGCGGCAGACGAGACCCAGAGAAAGCAGAGCAGCATCGTCATTGATTTGGCAAATGCGATTGTGAAGGATTGCTCCTGTTTCCCTGCCTCTCTGAGGACTCGTTTACGAGGGAATGAGGGGGTAAGTCACCTCGCATGATTGCTTCGATTGGAAGTGGGGCGAAGCGGTGAAGACACGAGGAAGGCGCTGAGTGTAGATTGCAATGTTTTCCAGCTGCTGGCGGGCCGTGGCGTTAAGGTGCTGTTGGAGAATGGCTCTGTCGATCAGCTCCTGTACAGAGTAGCAGGCAAGTAAGAAAGCTACTGCAGGAAGGGAGGGAAGGGAGCAGACCTGGAGATGGCTGAAGCCGAAGCTGGCGTAGGAGGCGTAGAGGGTGAGGTAGAGATTGTCATCGTTCAGAATGGAGCTGAGAAGGCTGTCGGCGTTGAGGAATAGCTGCTTGCGCGTCAGCCTCGTCCACAGCTTCGCCTTCACCTCACCCCTTCAAGCTTCCTCTCAGGCTCATCCATAGAAGAAGGGGGAAGGAAGGTGAAGTGACTGCATGCGTATGGTGTAGGCGGTGGAGTTGGGCAGCCGCTTTTCTGTGAGCTGCTCGGGGCCGAGGTGGAAGAGGACGGAGGCAAAAAGACGCTCGCCTAGGCATTTCGCCTTTGCTTCTGCCTCTGCAGCATTCGCTAGCACCACCACCCGTGCCGGCCCGGAATACTCCTGCACACCTCTTCCTCTTCACCAGGAGTAGAAGCATAAAGTAGTGGGAAAGAAGAAGAGTAGTAGCCAGTGATAGCATGATGAGCCAGAGAGTATCGGAGGGTATGGCGTGGTCGCTGAGGGTCCAGTTGAGGGCGGATGGCCAGGGATCCATGGCTTCCCGCAGCCTGTCCTTCAGCTCCTGCAGCGGCTGGCTCAGGCTACTGCAATCCAAATCATCCATCACACAAATCACCCTCTATTTCTGCCTTCCGCACTTCCGCAGGCCCAACGGGCTATGAAAAACGTAGCGTAAGAGGCGCCGACGCAGAGTCATCAAATCTGGACCACCGCTCTTGCCCTTGGGATTGAGGCTGGCTTTCATAAAGGCTGCCACCTACAAGGCCCCAGCTATTCCTGCAAGGGAGAGAAGGGAGAGGATGAATGAACCTGTTGGACTGCAGGGCAATCGGGGGCGAGGAGAATGTAGCCGCCCAAGGCCCCCTTCACCAGGCCTCTCACCAGCGGACCCGGAGACAGCAAATCCAGCGTTCCCCAGCCCTCTGACATTCACCGCTGCTCTGGACTCTTCTCTGGTCAGTTTGCGGTGGAAGGTGGACCGGTCAGTGAGGCTGGAAGACCGCAGACTTTCTCATTGGCTGACACCTTCGCCAATTCCCGCAACCGCTCCACCAACCCATTCCATGCGGGCAAGCTGCCTTTGAATGCTTCTTTAATTCCTTTCTTCCCAGCCTCATTCAACACAAAACAACTTAGTTTCTCGCTTCGTATTTGACAATGAAACAGAAGAAGCAATGTAGGAAAAAGCGAAAAGAAGAGAGAGAACTGTTTGTGAACTGGGTGTAGAGTTTGTCCCAGTGGGAGTAGAATCTGTAGTCTTCGGACTTCTTTTCGTCGCATTCTGAGTCCTTCTTCCGCGTTCGATCTCGGCAGGCCATTTGTTGGAACTCCCAAACTACAAGACGAGGGAGGCATTGTTGAAGAAAAACGAGGAGGGGGAAGATGAAGAGAACATTCCCCGCCAAACACGCTGGCAAGAAGACGAAGTTGCTTGGAGCTGCTTCCGGGGGGGTTATAGCCCCCGAGCATGGCGCCTAGTCTTCGACCCGTGAACTCGAAAGCCCCACTCGTATTACTTTGCAGCAATCGGCGGGCCTTTGGATTAAGAAGGAGCCTAAGGAGCAGGGCAGGAGAAAGAAGGGAGAAAAGAGAGGAAACTAGGCTGATGAAATCCAGGCCGCGCCCCAGTCCTTTGCTCATGGCCTTGCTCAGATTGCTCATAGGCATTCCCATGCTAACCATGTAGTTATTCATCTGCAGCCGTTGAGAAGGCTTCATGTTGTTATCACAGGATTTTCATAGAATAGCTTCCAGTATTAAGAGGGGATAGTAAGTAATGGTAGGAAAAATATAAGTCATCAATAGTAATGGTAAAAAAGTGGAAAGGAAGCAACCATGCTGTCGAATTGACTGGTGGAGTTGAGCTTGGTCTGAGGACTTTGTAGAATGCAGTAGTAAAAGAGTCTGAGCTTGTCGTCCACTAGATCTGGGAAGCTGTCGGCCTTAACTTGCAGTAGGCCCTATGTGAGACCGCCATCGGTTGAAAAGCCCCTGAAGACGGCCTTTAGAGGAGGCAACCTTCTGCAAATCGGAGCCCGTTTTCGCCAGTTCCTTGGCCAGCTTGCCCGCAAGACCGCGACCTTCTTCGCTTCGCAGGTAGTAGGTAGCCTTCAAATTCGGGAGCCTGTACAGCTCTAAGGCGAAGGATGAACGTTGATGAGGTCCTGGGAGTAGAGAGGACCAAGGCAGAGGCAGGAGTGGAGAGGAAGAAGGCAGAGGTAGGAGTGGAGAGGAAGAAGGCAGAGGTAGGAGTGGAGAGGAAGAAGGCAGAGGCAGGAGTGGAGAGGAAGAAGGCAGAGGTAGGAGTGGAGAGGAAGAAGGCAGAGGTAGGAGTGGAGAGGAAGAAGGCAGAGGCAGGAGTGGAGAGGAAGAAGGCAGAGGCAGCGAAGGCGGCTAACCCTGGTCAGAAGCTGGGAAGGAGTGGGAGAGACTCTGAAAGCCTCCTCTGCACTCTGGCTGGTGTCTTGCAGCAGATAGCTCATTGTCTACAATCCCAGCGTAGACATTGGACAGACATTATGGGCGTCTTGGGGAAGGAGTGGAACAATTTTGTAGAGTTGGCAGGGCATGGTGTCGGCGAAGTTGAGCTCTTGGAGGCTTTTCAGGTGCGGACTGCAGTCCTTTGGGCAGGCGTCATGAAAGGGCTCCGTCTTCTGCGAGCAGCCGGGCAGACTGCTGGGCAAGCGCACAAGCTCTTTCACCTTCATCCCTCTTCAAACTTATTCTCTTTCACCGGCCAAGAGCCCCGGTAGAATAGATGAATAATTGAGTCTAACGCAACGGATGCAATGGAGGGACAGACGATTTGGTTGGGAAGTTTCTGCAGGACCTCGATGAAGCCTTGCATTTGGCCTGGGTCAGCCAATCGCTCCAGCATGTGGCGCAAATCGTTGGCACTGAAAACGTGGCGGACTGAAAGAGGGCAAGAAAGCGGGGAGGGTGAAGGAAGAAAGGAGGAACTAGGAGAGTTTGTTTGAGGCAGTCTGCCAGTAGAGATTGGTTTTCCCTATGAGGTCCAGTTCGTAGTCCAGGCTGGGCGGCAATCCTTGGGGCGGGGATCCTTCTGTGCTAGCGTAGTAGTAGAACTGGTTGCCCCAGTCCATGAGGAGGGACTGGATCATGGGCAGGGTTCCCGTACTTGGCATCGCTTTCGGCAGGTACACTTCTACAATTACTCTGCATGTCCTTGCTGCAGTTTTTAGTTTATTTTTTGCATCAATCTTCCCCACGCGTTTTGATATTTGCGTTTTCAATGTAAAGCCCAGAACGAATGAAACCACAAAATTTTAGTTTTTGCTGTAAACAGGCGGGAAATTTAGGCTGGCTCCTAGAACCCCCCCCCCCCCCGAAGATATACACCACCCCCCCCCCCCCCCCCCCGAAGATATACACCCCCCCCGAAGAATAACACCCCCCCCCCCCCCCGATGATATACACCCCCCCCCCGAAGGGTACTATATTGAAAATTTTTTTATTGCCTTAACATACTTCTCTTTACATATCTCGAAATTTAAACGCACGGAATTTTTATATAAACAACTATATACCTACTTTTTACTAGTTAGTCTGCCTACTACCAGAAGTAGTACTAGGATACTGTTTACGGCAACCCCTTAGGCTTAGTCAAAATGCGCGTATACTGTGGCAGTACCACCCATAGTTGCTTAGGAGCCATGGTCCATACTGTGGCAGTACCTACTAGGTGCTTAGGAGCCATGGTCCATACTGTGGCAGTACCTACTAGTTGCTTAGGAGTAAAAAGTAGGTATTTAATCATCTACATGAAAATTCCGTGAGTTTAAATTTCGAGATATGTACAGAGAAGTATGTTAAGGCAATAAAAAAATTTTCAATATACTACCCTTCGGGGGGGGGGGTGTATATCATCGGGGGGGGGGGGTGTTATTCTTCGGGGGGGGGTGTATATCTTCGGGGGGGGGGGGGGGTGTTATTCTTCGGGGGGGGGGGGGTTGTAGGAGTCAGCCGAAATTTAAATTTCATGGATTTCTTACAACTGATTTAAGATACCACCTAGATACGCACTAAAATTGCAGATGCTAGGTGTTGGTGGCGAATTGTGCCCAGTGGCTGATCACGGTGGAATTCCGCTTGGGAGTCTGCTCCCACTCCTCCATTTGCATGCTCGCCTCTGATTTCCTCACGGTTTTACCCAGACACCCCCCCCCCCTCCCTCTCTTGCCTCACATGGACCACTCACTCTCCCTCCAGCCATCCATCCCTTCACCCTTGCCGCTTGGAGAAATAAAGTTTGGTGGATTCGCTGGTGTCCCGCAACAAGCAGAAGAGCTGGTGCCCCCTCTTTCGTCACCTCCAGCCACCCATCCTTTCTCCCACCCTGACACTAAGCTTGACTGCGAAGAAATCAATAATGAAACAATTTCGCGTCAAGTTTGTTTTTGAGAAAATTGGCACTCAGAAAAGCTTCCTAAATCTATGCCCTCAAATTCTGCAATGTCGCACGCGCGATTCGGTAAACTGCTTATTTCTTTATGATTCTGCTATATGATAATATTTTTGCAGAATTTTTAAGCAATTCTGCTTTCAAGTTGTTCTGAGCCATAAAAATTGAAATGAGAAGAGTTGTGCTAACTCAATGGAAGAGGTTCGTGTTTCTTCTGGTTGGAGACGAGGTAGGCGAGGCTGTAGAGGGCGAGGCAAAACGCTGGCCAGATGAGTTCTGTGGCAATGGTGGAACATTTACGAATACGAAGCATTGCATCTTTCCAGAGAAGCCATCGCAACTGGACTAGAAAGTCCATCACTCCGGGCAAGACGTTTCTAGAACAGTGTGAGTGCCGCGGCAGTGTATGTGGAGGCAGATATTTTGCGCGAGCTTGCCAGCAAAGAAACCATTCTCAACGGAGGTCTGAGGCACATACTATACCGCGCGCAAGCGAGGTGTAAGAACATTTTTATTAGCCGATATTAACATGTTCTTTTTGTATCACTAGCGCTGCTTCATCACATTAATTTAAGGTTCCGGTCAGCTCATATTTTTGGGCTTGAATTGTTTCATCCAGATTGTTGCTCCTCGACACCATATGTTGCGAAAAAAAATTCTTACAAAGGTCACAATAACTTCCAAGAATCGCATTCATAATCTTTCCTACAAAGGTCACAATTCATAAGATAAAACAAATGCCAATGGTTAGTTTGTATGAGTTTGAAAACTATCATTCCCATATCTCATTTTTGGACTTTTTAGGTACCGAATGACAAATAAATGCACAATTAGTTGTATTTTATTCACACCACTAAAAATTCCAAATTTGAATAATGTGGAAATGCTCAAGTAATGTTCAAATTCGGCAGGCTCAAATCAAAACATTTTATAGCAGCAATTGCATCGACATAGTATGGGTGCGACATATCGACATAGTATCGCATTAATGTTGCCATTCTGCTTACAAAAAAGAATCGTAAATTGTTGATTCAGATTCAGCCAATAAAGCATGAACTCTAATCTATATTTCCACAACTACTAGAATATTTCCAGAAAGACCAGAGTAGGAGGAAAGAGAAGAAGGGTCAGACGCTGCGGAGCTTGGCCTTGATTGCAAGGGGACAGTCTTCTGGCGATGGGAGCGGCTAGGTTGGGGGCTCTGAGCCAGTTCACGATGGGCTCAGCGAGTGGAGAGGTGAAGTCGGGCTGTGCTTCTTGGCTCTGCAGAGCAGTGATGTCTTAGTGTTTCTGCCAAGGAAGACGGCGGCGGCGGCAGAATGGCTTATGCGTCAAGGACTGGAGGGCTGCCTGCTGGAGGGAAAAGCGTCTGCTGGGAGAGCAAACAGAAGCTGGCAGAGAGCAGAAGAGAGTGTGTCTTAGTGTTTCTGCCAAGGAAGACGGCGGCGGCGGCAGAATGGCTTATGCGTCAAGGACTGGAGGGCTGCCTGCTGGAGGGAAAAGCGTCTGCTGGGAGAGCAAACAGAAGCTGGCAGAGAGCAGAAGAGAGTGTGTCTTAGTGTTTCTGCCAAGGAAGACGGCGGCGGCGGCAGAATGGCTTATGCGTCAAGGACTGGAGGGCTGCCTGCTGGAGGGAAAAGCGTCTGCTGGGAGAGCAAACAGAAGCTGGCAGAGAGCAGAAGAGAGTGTGTCTTAGTGTTTCTGCCAAGGAAGACGGCGGCGGCGGCAGAATGGCTTATGCGTCAAGGACTGGAGGGCTGCCTGCTGGAGGGAAAAGCGTCTGCTGGGAGAGCAAACAGAAGCTGGCAGAGAGCAGAAGAGAGTGTGTCTTAGTGTTTCTGCCAAGGAAGACGGCGGCGGCGGCAGAATGGCTTATGCGTCAAGGACTGGAGGGCTGCCTGCTGGAGGGAAAAGCGTCTGCTGGGAGAGCAAACAGAAGCTGGCAGAGAGCAGAAGAGAGTGTGTCTTAGTGTTTCTGCCAAGGAAGACGGCGGCGGCGGCAGAATGGCTTATGCGTCAAGGACTGGAGGGCTGCCTGCTGGAGGGAAAAGCGTCTGCTGGGAGAGCAAACAGAAGCTGGCAGAGAGCAGAAGAGAGTGTGTCTTAGTGTTTCTGCCAAGGAAGACGGCGGCGGCGGCAGAATGGCTTATGCGTCAAGGACTGGAGGGCTGCCTGCTGGAGGGAAAAGCGTCTGCTGGGAGAGCAAACAGAAGCTGGCAGAGAGCAGAAGAGAGTGTGTCTTAGTGTTTCTGCCAAGGAAGACGGCGGCGGCGGCAGAATGGCTTATGCGTCAAGGCCACCAGCCAGCGCCCTAAATGGAATTCTCCCATCACCCTCACCCACTACCAAAACATCAACGCAAAAAATGACCTTCTCACACTCTATTTCGGTTTTAGAAAGCGGCAAATTGTCATAAAAGTATTTTTTGCTGGGAAAAGCCGCACTTAATCTATGCTCAGCTTCTGGACTGGATCCGTTGCCTCGTTGCTTGGCAGCCTTTGATTGTTTTCATTGCATTCAATTTTAAGCCAAATAACAAACTCAGACCAGTTTACGGCAGGCAGGCGAAACGGGCAGCTTGGCGATAAGCTTGAGACAACTGCTTGGGAAAGGTTGACCATGAGGCAACAAAAGCTTTGCAAGAGACAGAACAGGGTGGAAACCGGGCAAGGCCAGGAAGAACGCATAAAAATGAGCCTCAGGCAACAATATTCAGAAGCTTTTCTTTCAATGTGGCGGGGACCTGCTCAGGCAACATAGGAGCTCCTAGACTGGGGACCTTGAGCCAGGTCAGAATTGGCTGAGCCAGAGGGGCGGAGAAATCGGGCTGTGCTTCACCGTCCCATAGCGCCCTGATCACGTGAACGATTTGCGTGGAGGCGTTGACTTTGGAAGCTGATCGAAGCTGATCGTCGAGAGTGAGGCCAGGCTTCGGAGACCCCGTCAGCAGCTCCACCAGCATTCCCGACGCGCCCACCACATCTCCCCTCTTGCATTCTTCTAAGGGCCCAGATCTGCATTTGCTGCCACTTTTTTGAAGCCTTTTCCGGAACCGATCTTCTAGTACTTGCCTCTTAGCTGTATAGTTAAGTTTTGAAACTTAATGAATTTGTGGAGAAAGATGACGTGTCGTAGTCGACGAGCAGTGGTAGGCCGTTGTTGTGGATCAGCAAGTTATTCCTTGAGACGTCGCCGTGGCGATACTTGTGGAGATGGAGATGAGGGAGGGCCCGAAGAGCGCCCAACATCAACCATGGCACTTCGTCCTCCGGCATTTGCTCTCCTCCTCGAAGCTTGTCCAGGCTGTTGGCCTTGCCAAGGACGAGGAAGCGCAGTGAATGGGCTGGAAATTCACCATGCGACGGAACTGCAAACAAATTGACGTCACATTTTCTGCGAAAAGCATACGGTGTCAGGGTGATAAGGAGGGTAGCAGGTTGGAGAGGGTGATAGGTGGACCCTCAACAATGTCGTTAGTCGGTGGGGATGGCATTGGCGGGACGAATGGGGATGTGATTGACGAGGGAGAGGAGGATTAAGATCATGGTGCAAGTGCTGTTGACTTATGAAACACCAAGACCACCGCCTCCACTTTTTCCAAGAGCGATAGATGAGAGAATTTTTGGAGAGTGATGCAAGTATGGAAGGGTGTGTGTGCAGGGAGAAAAGACGTGGGAGGAATTGCTCGGGATGAGGACAAGCCAATGCTAACGTAGGCAAGGCTTACAAAGCAAAGCTACCGTCTCCCCCACCTAGTGCACCACGCACTCTGACATACGGAAAGCATCAACTATCAGCACCCAAATTATATTCTGATTTGCTTCAATTTAAGTAGGTTAAGTAAATTTGGATGAAGGTGAATATTCGTTGCATTTCAGAGAGACTTTTACGGTGGGTAAAGTAGGCAAAGCGCTAACCGGTCTCTTCCTAGGCGTCTCTGAAAGCCAGGACGTTCTCATGCGAGTGCTCAGCTCCAGCATCCTAGTATCTTTTTACAGCCACCTGTATTTCGCATAGAAACGAAAGTCAGCATTCGACCGCCAAACGAACGTATTTTCATAGGAAGATAGTATTTGGGCAGATCTAGTCATAAATTTGGTCCACTAAATTTCTAAACAGTGACAGATATCGTATTCTATGTCAATTGCCATTCATTTTTTAAACAGTTTTTAGCATCTTTATTTATTTTATGAGAGGAGCATAAATCGGGCGAATATAAATGTGGTTAACCCCTGTTTTAAGGAAAAATGAAATCTCCGACATTTTTAACAAAGATCAAAAATAAGAGAAATCGGCTCACAACAGCTGAAATCGTGAAGAAAAGAAATTGTTGACAAAAGGCCAATTTCTGTTGTTTTTTCTTTCCGATAGGCAGTGCTAATCAACCTTAATCCAGGCTAAGCCTAAGCAAAGTGGAAGCTCACCTCCATTCCTTCACTGCTCTTGCATACATTGCCTGATCCACCGCCGTCCGGAAATAGGCCCAGGGTGTAGCCTTTTCGTTCCAGGGCCAAACGAATCACCAGTCTGAGCAAATGATAGGACAGGAGTTTACCCGAGCTGCAGGAAGCTCCTTGCAGAACTTCTTGAGAACTTTTCCGAAGTCTCCGTAGCAAACGCTTATGGCGTAACCTTGACATTTCTCTCCCGGCACTTCGCCTGATAGGCCAAAAAAAATTTAAGATGGGCAAACTGAGGCCAA
>JASANA010010318.1:0-33974 GCA_030248095.1 Ptycholaimellus sp. GST1_10
GACCCCGAAATCAAAAATAGTTTCGTTCAATGTTCGAAAAATACAATCGAGAAAGTAGGTTGATATTTTCAATGAAAAAGATGTACCATATAAAGGAAAATCAACATTAAACGATAAAGTTGTCCTTGATTAAAATTGCTTTTACCGTGGGGGGGTGATTTATTCATTCCCTAATACAATTAACTATAACTCAAGAGCTACTCAATATTTTTGCGCGGCCGAAGGCCGCCTGCCGCGGAGGGCAGGGCAGTCAGAGCTCCGTAGCCTGGCATGCGAAGCATGCTAGGCGAAGCGTATATACCTGATACCATCGGCAGGCCAAATGTGGGACTCTTTTCTCCAAAATGTGCAGTTGCCTGGAGTAAAAAGTTAAGGAAATACATTTCTACTAGTGGAATCTGCTTGGACAGTTGCATTTTGTTTTTGGCGCGCAGTTCAGTGTCTCTTTCCATGCGCGCCCAAAAACAAAATACAGATGACGCAGCAGATTCCACTAGTAGAAATGTATTTCCTTAACTTTTTACTCCAGGCAACTGCACATTTTGGAGAAAAGAGTCCCACATTTGGCCTGCCGATGGTATCAGGTATTTCTCCCACTTTTAATATAGCATAAAATGTATAAATATAAATTTTATATTGTTGGTTATATATTTAATCAAAACTTTATTCGATATATAAAAAAAAGAAAAAAACGTGTAAAAAATTTAATGAAAAGAAAATATTCGAAAATGAATAAGACAAAGCAAACTTGCTGTCAAACAAAAAAATTTTTGAGAAATATTCTTAACTTATGCTTAGTGCACTCGATTTTTGGGAGAAAGGAGCTTTACTTTTGGTCTGGCGATTGTACCAGTTGTTTTCTCAACTTTAAATATCCAAAAATAAAAATTAATGTCTGAGATGGATTCGAACCTACCAGTTTCATCCATCTACCCAATCGCTTACACCACTACACCACTGGTGCATGTGACTCCTTAGTTTAACTGAAGAGCTATGAATAAATAAATACATGAGGCCAAGGGACTCGGGGAAGGGGGGTGTGGGGAAGAAATGAATACCTACTATCGTCCATTGAATAGATGCGGAGAAGAAGGAGAAGGAGAAGGAGAAGGAGAAGAAGGAGTTCGGACAAACGGTTTTGAGTGATTTTCTCTAGCATTCTGATACTTTTTTGCGATTTTTCGCGAGTTTTGGTTAATTCGACGCTGCTCTTTCCAATGCAACAAGAATCAGAAAGATTGAAGCTTCCTGTGAGGAGCTAGAGCCTTATCAAAATTGAGATCTAGCAATAACCCCCAAAACATACACCTGGGTCGAAAAGAGGGGCTGGGCGCTGACGGTTCGCCTTGCTCCCTCGCGCCAGCCCAATTGGGCTGGTGCGAATGGAGCGTTAGCGAAGTGTCAGCGCCCAGCCCCTCTTTTCGACCCAGGTGTACGTTTTCGGGGTTATTGCTAGATCTTAAAAATGATAAGGATTTTGTGCTTCATAGAAACGTCCAATCTTTCTGATTCTTTTTGCATTGGAAAAAGCATCATCGAATTGACCAAAACTCGCGAGAAAGCATCAAAAATTGGCAGAATTTGTGAGAAAATCACTCAAAACCATTTGTCCGAACTCCTCCTCCTCCTCCTCCTCCTCCTTCTTCTTCTTCTTCTTCTCCGCATCTATTCAATGGACGATAGTAGGTATTCATTTCTTCCCCCACTCACCCCCCCTCTCCGGGTCCTTGGGCCTCATGCATTGATTTTTATTTATAAGTCTACAGTTAAACGACGATGCATATGCACCAGTGGTGTTGTGGTCTAAGCTATTGAACAGCTGGTTGAAAGTGGGAGGTTCGAATCCTTCTTAGGCAATCATTTTTATTTTGGAATTTTTAAGTTGAGAAGACAACTGGTACCATCGGCAGGTCAAAATTAGAGCTCTTTTTTCCCAAAAATCGATTGCCCTAAGTATAAATCATGAAAATTTCACAAAAATATGTTAGTTTGCCAAAAACATTGAATTGAATTTTTTATTTTTTGACCGGGGGGCGCCGAGAGGGCGCCCCGCGGCTCTATAGGGGAGGGTGCTCTTTTCTTTTCTGCTCTGGTATATATTGGGCTGGCGCGAGCGAGCGTTAGCGAAGTGTCAGCGCCCAGCCCCTCTTTTCGACCCAGGTGTACGTTTTCGGGGTTATTGCTAGATCTTAAAATTGATAAGGCTCCTGCTCCTCTCAGAAGAATCCAATCGTTCTGATTCTTTTGCCATTGGAAAGAGCATCATCAAATTGTCCAAAACTCGCGAGAAATCGCCCAAAACTTGCAGCAATCATTAGAAAATCACTCAAAACCATTTGTCCGAACTCCTCCTCCTTCTCCTTCTTCTTCTTCTTCTTCTTCTTCTTCTTCTCCGCATCTATTCAATGGACGATAGTAGGTATTCATTTCCCCCCCCCCCCAACCTCCTTCCCCGGGTCCCTAGGCCTCATGTATTTAGCTTTTCAGTTACACTAAGAAGTCATATGCACCAGTGGTGTAGTGGTGCAGGCGATTGGACTGCTGAATGAATCTTGGAGGTTCGAATCCTTCTCATGGATTCACTTTAATTTTTGTGTATTTTAAGTTGAGAAAATTATTGGTACCCTCGGCAGGCCTAAATAAAAGCTCTTTTCTTCCAAATATCGATTGCCAAGAACCCAAGAACCAAAAAAAATCCCCAAAAAATTTGTAACCCAAGAGAAATTCCCAAAAAAATTTTAATTGGCCAATATATTTGCATTGTTCTTTCAAATGTTTTCTTTTTGTTATTTTTATTAAAAAAAGTTTATTTAAATAAGTTTTGTTTATTTTTTATTCATTTATCCAATAAAATCGTTACTAAAAAATAACCAAAAATATAAAATTTGTATTTATACGTTATATAATATGTTAAAAGTGGAAGAAATATCTGGTACCATCGGCAGGCCAAATGTGGTCTCTTTTCTCCAAAATTTTGAATTGCCTCGAGTAAAAAGTCAAGGAAATACAATTTCTACTAGTGGAATCTGCTGCGTCATCTGCATTTTGTTTTGGGCGCGCATGGAAAGAGACACTGAACTGCGCGCCAAAAACAAAATGCAACTGTCCAAGCAGCAGATTCCACTAGTAGAAATTGTATTTCCTTGACTTTTTACTCGAGGCAATTCAAAATTTTGGAGAAAAGAGACCACATTTGGCCTGCCGATGGTACCAGTTTAATATATATATGCTGACGCGCCGCAGATGAAAGAGAAAAAAAAAAAAAAAAAACAAAAAACGGTCCCGGGGCAATTAAAACATTACTTTTTTGGGTAGAAATTTTGCAAAATGGGGTGTGTTGAGAAATGGTGAATTCTCAGTGGATTTGGACAAACTTTTTTTTTGCTGAAAGGTATTAACATTTTAGGAAGATCTGGAGGGGTGGAACCGGTCCCGGAGCATTTGAAACATTACTTTTTTGGGTAGAAAGGTTGAAAAGTGGGGTATACTGAGAAATGGCGAATTCTCAATGGATTTAGACAAACTTTTTTTTCCCTGAAAGGTAATAACATTTTAGAAAGATCTGGAGGTTTGAACCTGGTCCTGGAGCATTTGAAACATTACTTTTTTGGGTAGAATGTCTGAAAAATGGGGTACATTGAGAAATGGCGAATTCTCAATGGATTTGGACAAACTTTTCTTTCATATTAAAAAATTAAAAATGAGCATTAAAATGTAAATTAAGAGCATTGGCATGGAATTGTAAGCTGCTAAGTTGTGTGGGAAGTTGTGGGCTGTGAAGCTCCGCGGTCACCTATTGCGCTCTGCGCCATATACTTGTTGAATCTTTTCTTTTCGTTATATTTTTTAAATAATTTGTTTTTTATTTATTATCTATTTTTTTATCCAATAATATCTTAATATTGTTTCGATTCTTTTATGTTTGTTTTATTTTTTAATGAGTTTATTTTTATTTGCTTATTTTTCATATATTATAAAATAATATAAAATTGTATTTATACATTTTATACTATATTAAAAGTGGAAGAAATAACTGGTACCATCGGCAAGCCAAATGTGGGTCTCTTTTCTCCAAATTTTGTAATTGCCTCGAGCAAAAAGTCAAGGAAATACATCTATTACTAGTGGAATCTGCTGCGTCATCTGCATTTTGTTTTTGGGCGCGAATGGAAAGAGACACTGAACTACGCGCCAAAAACAAAATGCAACTGTCCAAGCAGATTCCACTAGTAATAGATGTATTTCCTTGACTTTTTGCTCGAGGCAATTACAAAATTTGGAGAAAAGAGACCCACATTTGGCTTGCCGATGGTACCAGTTATAATACGGGTGATGCCATTTTAGGGGGATACCTCGGGTGGCATGGTTTCTAAGTCTATCAAGGGTATCACGACTTTTCGTACCCAGGACTTTTCGTACCCGACTTTTCGTACCCGATTTTTCGTACCCAGACTTTTCGTACCCTAGACTTTTCGTACCCAAAGTATTTTTAGCAGGGGATTGCTGGAGATGGGGCTGGGCTTGTTGACGATGGGGAGAGGAGGCTGGGCTTGTTGATGATTGGGAGAGGTGACTGGGCTGGTTGACAATGGGGAGGAGATTGCTAGATATTTAATTTGACATGTACGTTTGTCAAGGTGATATCTTGAATACATTAAAGTAACTTTACAATATATCTACCCTTTTTCGATTTATAGCAAACAACCTAGACTCTTGATGTTTCAACAAGGTAATATTAGCTTTTGCCAGTAGGTGCGCATCTTAATTTAAACTCCAATGTCTGCAGCATCATATAAAGTTTTTGCTCGCTGAATATTTTGCTCAAATTTGCAGCTTATTTCGTTGAAAACTGGACATTTTGGGTTGTTTGAATTTTTGAAGCAAAAAGATTATAGGCAGTTTGCCATAAATTGGAAAATATACATAATGTAAATTTATTTCAATGCTTTCCAGCTATCACCTTGGTAGACATTCGCGCCAAAAAAACCGCTGACTTCATCAAAAACTGCTAAAAAAATGCTAAAAACCTTGGGTACGAAACGTCTGGGTACGAAAAGTCTAGGGTACGAAAAGTCTGGGTACGAAAAATCGGGTACGAAAAGTCGGGTATGAAAAGTCTTGGGTACGAAAAGTCGTATAACCCTATCAAGGCATATGATAGCATTTTGGATAGATCTCGGAAAGTGTGGAAAAATATGCTTTACGGTCCTCGCGATTTTTCCTTAAAAACAAATTATGATTGAAAACGTCTGGAATTTTGCCATTTTTGCCCCTTTTTTAACTTTACTCCTTTGTAGCTCATTCAATTCTTAATTTTTTCTGTCGGACTTTTTTTTAAATTCAAGGCAAAACAATTATGTTTAAGACCTTTAATTTACTTTTTCACTTTTTTGAAATTAAAATATTGAAAAATGCTGTGAGGTTTGGGCTTGTCTACAGGTTTGAGAGTTAGAGCTTCTTCATCCCATCAGCATAGAGTGAAGTGAAAGCGCAATGGAGGAAAGGTGCAGAGGAGAAGACACAACAAATGTAGTCACAACATACAGTGCATCACCTCACACCTCCCCCCAAAAATGACTTAGGGCATTTTTTAAGTAGTACTATTGTCACTGTTGGTCAGAATAGAGTAGTTGCAGTTTGAGTTGAGGTAGGAGTTGTGGTAGTAGTTGTGGTAGGAGTTGAGGGATGAAGAAGCATGGTGTTAGAGTTGTTGAAGTTGAAGTGGAGCTGTTGTAGAAGTAGGTGAAGTTGGAGTCCAGTCTGTTGAAGTTGTAGTAGAGAGGAAGTTGTAGTTCAGGTGACTCAAGCATCATGGAGACAGAATGCTCAGAATACTCAGCCAGTGCTCACTTTGGACTCAGGGACCCATGGGTTTGGACTCATGGACCATCTCAGGGTTTGGACTCAGGGACCCATTCAGACTGGGGCTGGCCAGGGTTTGGACTCAGGGAGTAGCAACTATGGCAACCTGAGGCTCAGAGGCCCTCTTCCCCCCTCACAAAGGGAGCCCACAAGGCCTATTCCCCGACTCGGAACCAATGTGAGGTTTGGGCTTGTCTACAGGTTTGAGGGTTAGAGCTTCTTCATCCCATCAGCATAGAGTGAAGTGAAAGCGCAATGGAGAAAGGTGCAGAGGAGAAGACACAACAAATGTAGTCACAACATACAGTGCATCACCTCACAATGCCAATGAGTAAAGTCAATTTTCGCGATTTTGGCCCTACTCAGTGAGCTGATGTTGCAAGATATTCATTAGTAGGGATATGCAGAGGTTTTACGCCAGAGGTCACTTCGACTGTATGAGATACTTACAGCCAATGATCTTTTAATTTCAATTTCTGGTCAGTGGAGGTTCCAAAACAGGGGGAACTTAAATCGCTGATCTTCGCTGAGATGAATTAAATTAATTTTTTTCAGCAATGATTCTTGACCAACAGACACCTGTCATTGGATTTGGAAGAGGAGATAAAAAGAAACTGAAGATTATGCTGTGAAGGAGTGAAAAGTGTGGCCGCGCGAAGCGCGGCCACTGACCTATTGGGCTGGCGCGAGCGAGCGTTAGCGAAGTGTCAGCGCCCAGCCCCTCTTTTCGACCCAGGTGTACGTTTTGAGGGTTATTGCTAGATCTTAATTTTGATAAGGCTCTAGCACCTCACAGGAAGCTTCAATCTTTCTGATTCTTTTTGCATTGGAAAGAGCAACATCGAATTGACTATAGTTTCTTTTTTGACTTTTGCATAAAACAAATTAATTTCCCCTGAAAAATGCAAAAAACCATGTGTCCGAACTCCTTCTCCTTCTTCTTCTCCTTCTCCTCCGCATCTATTCAATGGACGATAGTAGGTATTCATTTCTTCCCCCCCCCCCCATCCCCTTCCTCGGGTCCCTGGGCCTCAAGTATTTATTTAATTTTAGCTCGTCATTTACACAATGAATCATATGGACCAGTGGTGTAGTGGTGAAAGCGATTGTGCATATGGATGAAAATTGGAGGTTCGAATCCTTCTCAAAAATTCATTTTTATTTTTGTTTCTTTGAAGTTGAGAAAACAAATTGTACCATCGCCAGGCCAAAATTAATGCTATTTTCTTCCAAAAATCGACTGCCCGGAGTATAAGTCAAGAAAATTGCTGTAAAATAAGTTTTGCCAATAATTTTGCATTGTATTTTTCAATTTCGAATATTTTCTTTACGTCATATTTTTTAAACAAGTTTTTTCTACAATTTTTTATATATCGAATAAAATTTTAATTAAACATATAATCAACAATATAAAATTTTTATTTATACATTTTATCCTATTTTAAAAGTGGAAGAAATAACTGGTACCATCGGCAGGCCAAATGTGGGGCTCTTTTCTCCAAAATTTGCAATTGCCTCGAGAAAAAAGTCAAGGAAATACATTTCCTATTAGTGGAATCTGCTGCGTCATCTGCATTTTGTTTTTGGGCGCGCATGGAAAGAGACACTGAACTGCGCGCCAAAAACAAAATGCAAGTGTCCAAGCAGCAGATTCCACTAATAGGAAATGTATTTCCTTGACTTTTTTCTCGAGGCAATTGCAAATTTTGGAGAAAAGAGCCCCACATTTGGCCTGCCGATGGTACCAGTTATATTACTAGTATATATATATATGTGGTTCCGGGGCCCGTACTCCGCGGTTTTTCAACGAAATTGGCTAATTTTTTGCATGAAGGTCCGCCCAGGTGGTATCTCCAGGCCATTTTTTTGCGCCCAAAACCAAAAATTTTGATGTTTCAAAGTACCAAAAATCATAAATCGCTGGGTTTTCAATGAAACAAGCTGATTTTTGGTATGTACATCCGTGAAAATAATATCTTGACGCTGCCAAAAGGAATTTTGGAAATTTTTATTATTTCTCGATTTATAGTCAAAAACCCAAAATCTTAATGTTTCAAAAATTGGAACATGCATAATTCTTTGTTTTTCATTGATATCTGATGAATTTTGGCATTTTCATCTAGGTGGTGTCTTGAGGTGAGGCCGCGCATCTTGGCAACCGCCGAGAATACCTTGTTTTGATAAAAATTTATCACAAGTTGCCACTAAATGTCCCCTACATTGTGCTAAATTTTTGTGCAAACGGATTTAATGTCGCGGATTTAACATAATTTTTCTAATTTGAGTCACTATTGCTCTAAATCAAAAATTTTGGCTTAAAACTAAAAGTTATTTCTAATAAAAGGAAAAGACTACTGATTTGGAGGATCAAATGACAGCATATTATTTAATGCTTTAAAGGTGATAGTCTTATCAAGTCAAACAATGGAAAAATAGCTAATTCAGATTTCAATTTGTCCCTTTTTTGAGAACTCAAATCTTCGCATAGTGAAAAATCAGTTTTTAATGACTGAAACAACTATTATGAAATGTATCCTGCCGAATTGAGGACAAACATTGCAGCGGGCACTTCATCATCTGTGTCCAGTTTTATCATTTTATTTTTCCATTTATTGGCATTCACGTTCACCATCACATTTCACATCCTATGTGTCGGATATTCATGCGCTGTGGTTAGGGGGTAAGCGAGCTCTGGAGGCTGTTTTACTAGGACTGACTTGAATGAATGCCTTTGCCATCTGGATTGGAAACAAATAACACAAAAAAGAAAATACATCGGAGAACAATTGAACTCTCACGTGAAAAAGAGAAAGGATATCAGAGGCTTCCCAAATGGTCGCGAACCTCTTCCCGCTTGAGCAAGCGGAAACTAAAATTAGCGGATAGGAATGAAAGAATGAAAAAAGGGAAGAGTCAGCAGACCCATCTTTGGAGGTGATGGCCAACTGAACGTTGTCCTCGGTCATGGCAACGTCAAAGGACTCCTGCAAGGGGCTGTAGAGGTGGGAGGCAGGGGAGGGATAGGTGAGGAAGAGGAAACCTTGAGTGTGAGAAGAGCCATGTGAATGGCGTCGTCCAACTCCAGCGTCTCCACGTAGCGCTTCTCCAGGAACGTTTTGGCGTTCACTGAGTTTTTCCCCAGAGCCGTAGCCTGAGGTGGGCCAGAAGGAGTCAAGAAAAGAGGCTTGAAAGGAGGGAGGGCCGGAGGGGAGGAGGACCTTCCAGCGGAAGAAGGAGCCGGAGGGGTCGCATTGGAAGAGATTGGACGTCTTCTCCTTTGCATCCCAGCCACCGATGAGGAGACTGACGCCGAAGGGACGCACACCGCCCGACTGCGTATACTCCTATTGGTGTAGTGAACTTGAAGGAGTGTACGGGTAAGGAGGGAGAGGTGGGAGGGTGGTATGATGGAAGTGAGGGATGAGAAGGGATGATGAAAAGAAGGGAATAAACCTGGAAGACACCGGCGATGCGCTCAACGAGCTGTGCGGTGGGGATGTCCACGCCGTAGGCCATCTCGTAGTTCATGGCTATCTTGCGCGCCTGTCAACTAGTACCAGTGAGGGGGGAGGGAGGGGAAGAAAGGGGAAGGTGAGGAGAATGATGGTGGAGGGAGTAACTTTTTGTACGAGGATGCGAAAGTCGGGGCCCATGCCGGCGTAGGTGAAGCCGATGTAGTCGTTGATCTTGTCCACCTTGCGAATGGAGTCGGCGTCGTAGAGGATGCTGGGCATCTTGTGCTCCGTGGCCAGGACGACTCCGTCCTTGGCTGGAGTGGAGTAGGGGATGGATAGATGTGGGTGGGGATGGAGGAGGAAGTGAAGAGAACCTTTGATGGCTACGGCCGGGGCGCCGGCTTGAACGGCCTGTAGAGCATACTCGATTTGCACCAGCTTTCCCGAAGGACTGCAAACAAAGCAGATCATTGAATGAGACCGAAGGAGAGCAGGAAAGGAAGAGGAGTAGGCTAGCCTGAAGGTGGTGAGAGAGAAGCCGTAGTGACTGTCCGTCATTCTCCTCTACAACTGCACAAGCCCTTCTTCTTTTAGGCGTCTACAACTACAGCCACGCTTATTCACAAATGCTAGGAGAAGTGGAGTTTTATCTTTTTGTTTAAATTGAAACAAAAACCATTGCTGGTGTTCTATTGATCTATTCCAATCAAGGAAAAGGGGCTAATAAGGTAGCCTGATGTAGGAAACTTTTTAGAAATATATCACAGCCAGAAACTAATTATTTCTCTGACGTTAGTGTGGCAAGCGAGCTAGGTGGCAGACAAAATGCGCGAGGCGTGAAACCATTTCAATGACATTGCACTATTCCGAAAACCCGCCTATTCAAATTTCCCAGCATCTACTTTGGAGGATAAAGGAGGTGGGAATTTCAGCGGTGGCTGACGCTGCTGAACGGCCCTGAACATTCAGGTTTTTCCTTCAATCAACAAACCGCGCAATTCTAAGGGCGACAGAAGTAAACACAATGGAAGAAAAATACCACAAGGCATCAAGGAAAGTTAGGACAGGCTATCAAAATGAATAACCTATGAAGGATACGAAACTGAAGCCTGCCTACATTTAGCAACAACATTAAAGCATCAGCAAAATAGAAAAAGCCTAAAAATTCTTATTATGATAGGTGTTAAAAATATACAAAACCAATGTGTGACTGATTATAGTTGTGGACATGTTTAATTTAGGGTTCAAAATAGAACTGTCCCAATCCAATTTAGGAATATTTGTAGCATAAAAAGTTTGGCCGATGCGAAATTTTCTGGTGAAGCGTGAGAATATTAAACTTCCCTAAAGTTGAGCTCAATATATGCTTATATTACAAGACTAAAATGCTACAGCATGAGAAGCTTATGAATTTTCAATCATTGAAAAGATATAGACAAGATGCAAAGCAATCGTGACACATTTTGATTTGAATTGAGAAACCATTTTGAGCAGAAATTTCATCTGAAAACTCCACTGCTCATTCATAAGCAGGCGACAATTTATGGCAGAAGTTATAGTTTATTCGTCAGGTTTTGCTCAAATGATGAGCTATTTTTGAGAAAAAATTGCAAAATTGGAGCATGATTCATTTTTTAAAAAAACAAAATTTTGATCATATTGCGAATACCTGCATAATTTGACTCATTAATGCATAACAGATTGATTCTAATATTGTTCAATTTATTTTTTATCCAATTTATTTGCTTTTTAATTTTATTGTAGCTAAAAGTTTAATTGAACTTTTGTTTGATTTGTTTTTAGAGTATTTAGTTGTATTTTGTTTGCATTTTTTACTATATATAGTTACCTCTCTGTACAGTTTTTGTCCTCTTTTTGCCAAAATTGCCGCCTGCTTATGAATGAGCAGTAGTTTTTTAGATGAAATTTCTGCTCAAAATGGTTTCTCAATTCAAATCAAAATGTATCACGATTGCTTTGCATCTTGTCTATATCTTTTCAATGATTGAAAATTCATAAGCTTCTCATGCTGTAGCATTTTAGTCTTGTCTAGATCTTGGCCATGTGGAAAGCATATTTGCAGGCTAGGCTACGCTCCGGGGCCTCCGCACCCATGCCCTACGGCCTGCGGAGCTCTGACTACCTTGCCCTCCGCGGCAGGCGGCCTTCGGCCGCGCAAAAATCCCCTGGAAATTCATTTTCATTCACTTGAATTGAAGACTCAAATATTTCTGAAGATCCCTTGAATATTGTGTTTCATCCTCCTGAGTTGAAGACCCGAAAAATATAATAAATAAACGCAATAAAATGGGAGTAGACATACATTTCGCCAAATGTTGAATACAAAAATTGGTCATCGATTCTCCATTTCGCTGTGGTTATGGGCATGATATAGGGATAATGTTGATTCTTGGGTCTCGTAAAGGTCGAAAAAGGTGGTATCTGATAATCTACCACTTCTAGTCGTTTTACAAAAATAACAATGTCCAATTTCGATGAAAAAATTGACCGAGTTTATATTTTGAATCTGCTATAAAATATATTAGATCTACTTTAAGTCATTTGCGAATGTAACATAATGCACAATCCGTAGTTTGAGTCTTCAGTATGATGCACCCTTTGCAATGCGACAAAGTTATGCGTTTTGTTAACGTATCTTCAAAAGCTTTCTCAAAGCATTGAATGAAAAATCAAGAAATTGGAAAAGATTCTAAAACAGGATATCACAACTGATAGGACTAAAGAAATTCTGGAACTGTGACCTTACATGCTGACAGAAGGGGACTAGGGATCCGGGATTGTTCACAAATGAATAGGCTTCTGCTGCAGCATCACTAACCCCGGTAATTGAACGCAGCTGAGAGAGATATGTGAGAGGTGCTAGGATTAGTCTGTCAGGTCAGGGGCGGGGAGAAAAGAATCAATGGGCGTTCTCAGAGCCCGGGTCTGGCGAGGCGGTGAGGGAGGAGCGACAGCTGGGCGATCGACTCTCTCGAATCCGCTTCTGCAATCATCATCATTCCATCCCCAAGCCTCCTCCCGCACCTCCTGCTCAGCTCAACCTTCTCCAGTTTGGCGATCACTTTGTAGCGGCGTTGAAAGAACTTGGCGAGAGCGTGGCCGGCTTTGCCGACTGGGGAGTCGTCTTCGTTGAACACCTGCTCGTCAATAGCCTTCCCTCCAGTCAGCTGGAGAAAAGAGGTACCTGGCAGTTGTTGAGGATGAGATCCACGTCGCTCTTGAGGGCCTGGAGATCATAGCCGGGAGCCTCCGCCCTGCTTCGGATCAGCGACAGGTCCATCGGCGTCTTTATCACCCGCCCGTACAGCGGAAAAGCCTATCGACCTATTCCCAATCACTCCAGCAGCTTTTCATGCCATTCCCTTGCCTTGAGGTCCACCGGATTGAGGAAAGGCCAGGCATCCTTGTGCCCCTCCAACTCCGTTAACAGTCGCTTGGCCCCATTCTCCTCCGCCTCCTGCATGAGTAGCTTGTTAAAGGGCTGAAAGTGGGAAAAGGGGAGTGGAGGAACAGGGTGAGAGCCGTTGGCAAAGGGAGGAGCGGAGGGCGGAGCTGGTCGACCTCTGCCGCGCCCAGCCCCGCGGCCTCTGCCCCTTGCTCGACCCAGCAGACTGGCCGAGCTCACACTCCGCGGACTGTCCGACTCACGACTCTCCGCTTCCTCCTCCACTTTCTGCACCATCCCCTCTTTTCCTCACCTCTTGCCAAGCATGGGGAGCAGAAGAGCAGACCTTGGACTGGAGAGGTGGCGGAGGCTTGGTAAGTGTGTGGGCGGGCTCGGAGCAGGCGGTGCAGAGCCAGGGGGTGGTGATGGATTGTTGCAGGAGGGCGGCGGCGCTGCGTTTCCGCTCCTCCAGCAGTGCAGCGCCTAATTCCCCCACCTCCTGCCCCCGCTCCGCCTCCGTGCACAGCGGATGGTAATGGCGTCGACATTGGCCGCAACGGAGGCCTCAAAGTGGTCATCGTGCTGGGAAGATGATTGAGAATGTGAGAGAGAGAGGTGAACTAGGGGGAGGAGAGTCTTTGGAGCAGACGAGGCAGAGGGGTCGATCGTTGGCGGCGGATAGGCAGGCGGGGCAGAACCAGTCTCCGTCGGGGATGCGGGCGAGGGGCGGTCGGAAGCAGTAGGTGTGGAAGCCGCAGTCGCAGCTGTCGCAGAGGAGGAGACAGGCCTCGTTGTCCTCCCCGCGGCAGATCTGGCACCGGGCCCGCATGATGGACTTCTCCCAGGCCAAGTTGGCGTCCAAATGCGCCAGGCACAGCTCCAGCTGAGCTGGCGACTCTGCTGCTGCCGTCGCTGTACGCCAACGCTCCAACTGCGGTGTCACTGCCTCCTCCTACAAGCATCCCCCAGCTGTCAGCCTGATCGCAGAACAGAGGATGAGGAAGAGAACCTCAGCACCGTTCTCCGACCCCCCGGCACCGTTCACCTCTTTCACTTCCGTCGTCATGGAGCCATTGGAGGACTCCGGAATCATGCTGTGTCTGTAAGTATGGGAAGTTGAGCGACTAGAAGCCTTTAGGGGGCTCGGGAATGAGAACAAGAAATGGAAGGGATAGTTGAAGTAGCGGCGCTCGATACTTGCCTCCAGGTTGAGCAGGCGGAGTCTAAGCTGCTGGAGCAGTTCTTGGTTCTCGCCTCCACTGCCGCGGCGTCGTCGCGGGCGCAAGAGCGGAGCGTCGTCCTCGTCGTCGGAGGAGCTGGGCGAGGGACTGGACAAGTCCGCCTCTCGATCCAGCGGACGCCAGTCACGAACCGCCACATTCGCCTGGCTCACCTGCACCCTCTTCCGCTCTCAATTCCTTGCCCCCTTTCAGGTGAAGGGGGACCTTGGCTTCCAGCTCCCGCATGTTAGCGGCCAGGCGACGGAGGGAGCCTCGATAGACGTCATCCTCGCTCACTCTCTCCCCTCCTCCTGTTCCTGCCTTTGTCGCGTTGAGCAGGGCTAAAATGGGCTCGGTGTTGTGAGAGGAATGGGAAAGTAGGGCTAAAGGCGGTCACGAGGAGGGCTGGGATTGCGGAAGGCAGGATGAGGAGGGTGAGCGTCGGGGATTTTGACGAGCTGGCGCTGGAGACAACGCTCTCGGATGCCGCGTGGGTGCAGGCTCTTCAGCACCTCACGCACATCATCCTCATTTCGAATCTCCCACCAGCCTCCAGGCAGTACTCTTGAGACTGTTATTAGAGAGTTGAAGTATGGAGTGGGCTACCAGACTGTTTGTCGTCGGGAAGAGGAGGCAAAGAGCTGGACAATTGAGCGGGTGAGCTCTGGCCTTCGCCAGCAACCATGGAGAGCATCTCATCCAACACCTCACTCGCTTCCCTTTCCCATGACGGTGTCAGCTGATCCTCCTACACAATTTCAATTCTTGGCTTGATAGGGTTTGCCAAATAACAATTCATTTGAGTTATTTTCGAGTGTATATCAAAAACAACGGCAGAAAATCCTAAGACTTGACCAATAACCATTAGTGCATGAATTGCTATTGATTGAGGGGTAAGGACAGAGGAAGGTAAGAAAAGAAGGTACGTGGAGCATGGAAGCAGGATTGTTGCGGGAGGCGGCGTCGGGTCCTTCAAGAAGGGCGGCTTGTGCGTGGGGTAGGAACCAGTAGAGGCGATGGTAGCGATCATCGCCCGCCGGTTGAGTTCGGATCCGATTCGTCTTGTCCGCAATCCGATCTCGAAGCGATTCCACCTATACACTTCATTCCATTTCATCTATTCCATTCCAAGGCAGAAAGGAGGGAGACTTGGTCGCCGAGGTTTTGAATGATGAGCTCCAGTTCCTCCACACTCATGGCCTTCTCCTCTTCGCTCACAAACTCCGCCTGCCCGATACCCGGAATCATGGCACGCTTCTCCTCAAGTCCATGGCCAGATAGAGAAGGAAGACGGGGCAGGAGAGGAACTTCAGGCTGTTCCTCCTTGACGAGGGCGTGAGAGGAGGAGTTGGGAAGGGAGGCGGGGGTGGGTGGAGGTGAGGGTGGCTCAGCCTTGGCGTCCCCGTTAGCCAGGGGCTCCTTGCTCTTCACCCCACTCGCCTCCAGCCGCTTGCGAGCTTGCACTCCACGAAGGCTGCACATGCTCGGCTAATTGGTGGAAATGGGTGAGGGCTGAAAAGGAAGAGTACAGTCTCTGTTTGGACTCCCTTGCCCATCGGTCACCACGGAGGCTTAGAAGCTCCTCCTGGTTGCCTTCGATCTCCCGCACCACGTTTCGGCAGTACACCAGCTCGTTGCACATCAGAGCCAGAATACCCGCCTTCGTCTCCGCCCTTCATCACAGCTGCCTTGAGGAGAGGATAGGAGGGGGAGAGGGCTAAAAGGGATTAACGAGAGGCACTGGAAGGGTTTGCTGGCTAAATCAGAGGCGAGATTCCGGCCCTGCTGGCCTCTGTTGAGCAGCCACATGCGCAGAAGCTCGCTCTGGTTCCCTCTGTTGGCGCGCAGCTGAAAACAAGTGGGCTTGGTGCTTGCAGATTGGGTAGTCGGAGAGCGAGGGACCTCTCGGACGTGCTGGCCGGAAATGGTTTTTGAGGGCTGACCAGGAGGAATACCGGGGAACTCCAGCACCAATGTCAGCAGAATTCGACACAACTCCTTCAACAGATTTGTTCTGGTGGTGTTTGTTGAAGGAGAAGAGAGGAGAAGGTAGTGAAGTAAAAGGTAGTGAGGGTCACCCAGTGATGAGCAAATGGAATTCTGAGCGATCCAGGCATTTTCATTTCCATTTGGGCGCTCAGGCAGATTTTTTCATCCATTTCATTTCCAAGTATTCCATTTTCCAGCTGCTCTTTACTTTGAAATGAAATGAAAAAAAATGAAATGAAATGGAATTTTTTTGTGTTTTTTTTGCTGCTTTTTTTCCGGGAAAAGCTGAGCAATTTGTCGACTGAGGCAAGACGAAAAAGGCCAAAACTACGAAGGGGACGCAGAAGGATGAGGAGGCCGAGGTCTCCAGCTCCGGCATGCCACCTCCGGAATGCCGTCCGCGCTCCAAGTCGCCCCGCCGCCGTCCCCTCCGCCCCCTCCCCCTGGCCCACCACCCGTCACCGTCATCTTCTAGAGAAGAAGCCCCTTCCCAGCCTTTGTCTAGTCCCTTCCAGTCCCTCATCCCTTCCCTGAGCCCAGAATCGCCTATTCCTCTCTTCTCTCTGCCCTAAGCTGGCCACTGTCAGTGTCAATTGCTCTCCTTCCCACTTCCCAGATTCGCTGGTTTTCCGTCTCCCTAGTCTCAGAAGGCTCACTTTGTTGCTTTTGCATTCTATTGCGTTGAGGAGTATGGTCAGTGTTGTGTTGTTGCCTTGCAGCCAGGTGCCTTGCCTTGTTCACTCTTCCGTCTCCCTCTCCATCAGCCATTCCAAATTCCAATGCCAGTGAAAGACAATTGCTTTGCTCAATTTGAATTCCGACGGGCTTTACTGCTTTAGGACTTAGGTCCACTGAGGTGTCTCAAATTTGCCTTTTCGCTTCCATTGAAAGTCGTTTTTGGTGCTTTTTTCTTGTCGTGGAAGGTGCAATTTCGATCAAAAACTGGAGTCTGGGAGAAATGGAAACCTGAGCACCTGGAAATGGAATACCTGGAAAATGGAAATGGAATTTGGGTCACCGAGATTTCAGGTATTTCCATTCCATTTGAAATGGAAATGGAAATGCGCATTTAAATGCAATTTTCAATCGTAGGATCCATTTTTTTCTTTTCATTTCCAGGTACCTGAAATGGAATGCTCATCACTGGGGTCACCTGGACAGCCTTGGTGTGGCGAGGGTGTAGATTGAGGAGTCCATCGTGAAGATCGGCCAAGGGTGGGACGTCGTCCTTGAGATCAATCTTGAGGACGTGGGCAAAGTTGTGCACGAACTCGTACACCATCAGAAGATCCGCAAAGGCCTGGCGAAAGTCCGCCTATTCTACAATGCTATGAACGTGGAAGTCGCGGTGGAAGTACTTGAGTGGATAGGTTGAGATTGGGGAGTGGGCGAATGTTGGGCAGGGGTTTGGTGTCTTGGAGGAGGAGGTCATCGGCGGGCAGACGAGCTTGTCGCAGACGCTCCTCCGTCTTAGACTCTTCCGCTAGACGAGCCTGACAGGTCCACCTTTTTTCATGATATTTATTCAATAAAGAAGGCTAGCGTAAGTGAACTTGTTCAGCTTGTGCTCGCATGAGCTGCTCCTGCTCGGAGCCGAGTAGTTGTAGGAGGTTGCGGTAGTACTCCTCGCTCTGTTTCTCTAGCAGCAGTTTGGCCAGCACCTTCTTCTGCTCCTCCTGCTCCGCTACCAACAGCAGCGCTTCCGCCATCTTACCTTCACTCTGCAAAAGCCCCCTTCTTTCTCTCTCAGTGGAACAAGGCCGTTCGAAAGACCAGGGAAGTAGATTCCGCGTTATTTTTAGCAGCTTTCCCACTGTTCTCTACCAACTCCCGCACTTCACTCTCATTCAGGTATTTCACGCCCTAAAAAGCTGCATTTCTAGGGCGAAAATTATTGGAACGTAATGAGAACGTTTTTGCTGGAGGTAGCAGCGGTAGAAATGCTGATATACTCCCCGATGATGAGCTTTGGGTTGAAGCTGAAGTGATCTCGATTAACCCGCTCGTCAGGCTTCTTGTTCAGATGCTTCAACAGAGCTACATTTTGAGAATGTAAAAATAGCGAGACTGGGCAGTGCAAGGAACCCTTTGTATGTCGGTGTGTGAGGACATGGCCTTTCCGTCGGGAGTGAAATACATGACGTCGCCTTTGACACCGCTGCTAGAAACAGCTCGGATGCACGTTTGCCGTCGCCAACCTATGCAAGGCCATTCTCCTCCCTTCTTTGAGAAGAGCAAAGGGGCACCATATTGAAGTGGTATGCGGTAGTGAGGGTCTGGAGGCGCTGGCTTGGCGCTGGGCTTGGAGAGGTTGGAGGAGGAGGGCTTGGCGGACAGGTCCAGAGGCGTCGTCTCATCCTCGCAGGGGGCAGGGGGCAGGGGATGGGTGGAGACGGAGGCTTTGGCGGAGGTAGGGGCGGATGAGGTGGAGGTAGGAGGGGGCGTGGAGGGGATGGGGGGTGGTGAGTGAGCGTCGGCGTCGGGGAAGTCGCACTTGGCGAGGGCGGCGGATAGTTTGATGGCGGCGCGGTCGTCCATGGCCTGGGCGGTGCGGATGACGGAGTCGATGGTGTCGTCCACGGAGTCCCGAGCCACCTCTGCGATGCACAGGCGCCGCTCCTCGTCTTCGCTCTCCTCCTGAGCCGCCCCTCCTGAGGTGGAGGCCGGCTGAGGAGCAGGGGTGGAAGCGGCGGTGGAGGCGGCGGTGGAGGGGAGGGAGGGTGGAGACTTTTTCTTCTTCTTCTTCTCCGAGGCTGGCTTCTGCTGGAGCTGCTGCTGTTGGCCAAGGAGTTGCTGCTGCATGGAGAGGCCGAGAAGGAGCTGGTTGGAGAAGGAGGCCCAGGCGAGAGCGGATGCGTTGAGGAGTCTAGGGTCCATGTCCACTGCGCCCCCCGCGTTCCCGGAGCGGGATTTCTTGGCAGCTGTGTCTCCGCTCTTCGTCTCCTCTAACGGGCGCTTCTTCTTGCTGCTACTGTCCGATTTCTTCTTTGTTGCTTGCACTGGCGAAGCCTGCTTCACTTCCTTTACTTCCTTCGCCTTGGAATGAGAGTCAAATGAGGGGTGCAGGGAGGGAAAGATTGAAAGGAACCTTTGGGGGGAGGATTGGAGGGGAGGCAAGTGGGGTGGGCGAAGACATGGGCGAGGGCGGAGGCTTCTTTGAGGAGTCCGAGGTAGCAGGGGAAGGCTGGGAAGGAGTGTCGCGTTTGATGAGAGGCTCCTTAGCTGCTGGCTCCTTCTTGGGCATCTTGTTCAGGATGTCGGCAAAGGATTCCGTCTGCGACTAAGGGGTACTAATAACTGCTCAAGGATCTGCCAGGATAGGAGGGGAGAACGGTGGTAGAAGCGGCAGCGTCGTTGGGAGGGGGTTGATTGAGTCGAGAAAGGTAGTCCATCTGGGAGCCGGTGGGCCAGGCGCCGAAGCCGTAGACGCCGTAGGGGTTGAGCAGGCCGAAGGAGCCCATCCCCCCCGCTCCTCCTCCGCCCATCTGAAGGGAGAGAGAGGGGTAGGAGGCATGGGATATGAGAAATGAAGGAGGGAAAGCAACGGCAGAAGCGTAGGACTGTAGCTGAGCAGCGGCGGCGTACTGGGCGAGTTGGTGCTGGCGTCCGGCGGCAGCTTGGCTGAGGCGTGCGAGGAACTCGGAAGCTGAGGCAGCGCCACCAGATGAGGCTTGCCCGAGACCGCTGGGGCCGCTTGTCTCCTCGTTCATTCTCACCCACTCTTCCTTTCCCTCTACGCCTGGAAGCAAGGAGGAGTATGGGGGCAGGCAGAAGAAGAGGGAGTAGTGAGAAGGAGCGCGGCGCAGAGGCGCGGGAGGTGGATTGAGAGATGGGGGCTTTGGGGAGGGAGGATTGGTGGGAGACTGGGGGAGGGAGAGGAGGGGAAGAGGAGGAGGGAGGAAGGGGGCGCGGAGAGGTTGGGGCGGATAATGGGCGCCAGGGCTGGGCTGGGCTGGGCGGGCGGGCGGCGTGAGCGGAGGCGGCGGCCAGGCAAAGGCAGGAAGGAAGGGATAGTGCGGGCAGGCAGGCAGGCAGGGAGAGGAGCGAGCGAAGGGAGGAAGGGATGGAGGAGAGAGAGAGAGAGAGAAGAGGAAGGCTGGAAGAGGGAGGGAGGGAGGGAGGGAAAGGGAGGCAGGAGCAGAAGGAAGGAGCGAAGTGCTCTAAATGCCCTGGCTTGTCTTTGAGTGCGCTACCCGCTCACAGCCTTCTCCGCGAGCCAGAGCTGCGAACCAGGCTAGAGAGAGGAGAGCCCCACCCCCACACACACTCACACTCTCACACACAGCCTCCTCCACATTTACCCAACAGCCCACACAGACACTGCCCGCCCAGCCTTGCCCGCCCTGCCCTCCTGCCCTGCTCTCTACTCCCTCCTATTCCTTCCCCTGCTTAGCCTCCCTCCTCTGTCTACTCTGCCTCTCCCTGTCCTTCCTTCCCTTCCTCCAAGCTTCTCTTCAACCCTTTCCAATCCCACTAACGCTCTCTCCCTCCCTCCTAGGCCGCCCGCCACGTGCGGAAGGAAGTGGCTGATGCGAACGAAGCCAGCAGAGGCTAGCTGGCCCTGCTTAGGGAGGGAGGAGGCAGGCAGGGAAGGAGAGAGAAAGGAGAGGAGGAGAGGCAGGGGACTCGGGCAGGAGCAGAGGCCGGAAGTGGCGGAGGGAGAAGGCTGGAGGGATGGAGGGAGAAACGCTCTCAGCCGCTAGTCCAAGCCAGGCATTAATATACACATGTTGTTCCGCCTTTCCTCTGCTCAGGCCGCTTCTCTTTGGCCTCACTTCGCTTCTCTCGCCTCGCGCCCTACCAGCTACACTCCGTTCCGTCCCCGTTTTTCCTCCCTCCCTCACTCTCTGCTTCAGCACAGCGCCCATCTCTTCCCGCTCTCTCTCTCTCATCCCTCCCACAGCTACCCGCTCCACCCGCTGCCCTCGCCCCGCTCTTCAAAAGAACTTTCCACCTTCTAATGTCTCCCCGCCCTCTCCCGCTCTCAACCTCCCTCCTTCCCACTCCCTCTCCCCTCCCTCACTCCCTCCCTCCAGTAGGAGCAGCAGTCAGCCTCCTCTCTCTCACTCTCTCTCTCACCTAGCGCCCGCCACCAACTCACATCTGCTCCGCCCTCCGCCTGCCCTCCCTCCTCTGCTCTCCTTCTCTCTCTCTCTCCCCAGCAGCCCAGCCTCCCTCCCTCCATGGCCGCGCCCCGCCTCAGCCAACCTATCAGGGCATTGAGGGCGACACACGGCCTTCCCCGTTTTCTCCCTCCTCACCCTACTCTCTCTCTCCCTCTCTCCCTACCTCCCTCCTTCCTTGCCTCCCTCAGCTTCAGCCTCCCTCCCTCCGCCTATAGCGCCTAGCCGGGCGGCTGAAGCTTGAGCAGACCTTTCCTCCCTCCCTCTCTCCACCTACCTCCCCACTTCTCCTGTCCCTCTATAATAACCTTGTCTTTCTACCCTCTCTCTCTCTACCCCTCCTCTCCTGCCCCTCCCTCCTTCCCTCCGCCGCTCTCTTCCACACCCTCCCCTAGCCAGCAGCAGTCCTTATCCTCTCACTCCCCTTCAGCTGCCCTTTTCACAACCTCCCTAAACCCTCTTGCTTCACCCACTAACTCCCTCCCTCCCAATCCTTCCCTTCCTCCTACTTCCTGCCCTTCAGTCCCAGCAAGGACAAAGAGTGAGCCCGACGATAAAATACCATGCAGATCTGTCTCCTGGGCCTTCTCAGAATGCGGGTAATTAAAACTTCAAAGCAGAGTAGTTGGGCCTGAAGATATTCGTTATCCCCAGCCAGCAACTTGGGGCTAGAAAAAGTGCTGGTATAGGCGAAGTGGGAGGGCTGACGGAGATTAGGTGGGGTGGAGGTGGGTAGACAGAGACGCTTATTGCCGTGCTAGCGGGTTGGGTGGCGGATGGAGGGGGTGGATGGAGGGAGGGAGGGGGTTGTGGAGGGGGTGAGTGAGGCGGTTGGCCAAGTGAGGAGGCGGGCGGGGCTGGGAGAGGGCGGGAATCTATATTCTCTCTCAAGTCACAGCGCTAGAGGAGAGAGAGAGGGAGCGGGACGGGTGGTGGCGAGAGGAGGAGGCGGAGGAGGAGGAGGGCAGGGCAGAGCAGGCAGGCAGGGCACCGCACTCACAGTCCCAGGCCTCTTCCCTCGCTACCCACAAGAGGAGGCAGAGAGAGACACATTGAGCTCCTATCCTGTCCGCTCCACCACCCACCCACTCCCATTTCCAGCCCTTCTCCTACTCCTCCTCCTCATCCTACCACTCCTCTCCTCCTACCCTTCGCACCACCCACCCTACCGCCCACCGCACACCAATTCTTTCCCGGCCGAAAAGCCACTTCTTACAATGTCCACTACTCTGTCCACTCGCTCCGATAACTAGACTGTCACCATACGGGAAAAAGCAAGCATTCTTGCAGAAGATAATCTTAACCTAACTCATAATTTCCAGAACTAGAAAAAGATGAAGAAAGAATTTTATGTGTTTATTGGAAGCAGCGCCCTCTCAAACAGGCTTTGCAGTCGAATCTAGCAAAACGTGTTGAAATTTGTTTTCATTACCCTAAATCGATGCTCCAACCTCAAATACACCAGAAAATATCATTTTTATGCCCAATTTTGACATATTTTCAAATTTTACATATTCAGTTTTTTGACCAATTTTTGTCTCAAATGGGAAAAAATCATAAAAATGTGAAAATGTGATATTTTCTGGTGTATTTGAGGTTGGAGCATCGATTTAGGTGTTGAAATCAAATTTCAAGACCAACATTTTTGGGTCACTTTTGGCCTATGTTGTAGCATAGGGCAAATTCTTGACCTGCACGCAAACTTTGGACCTATTTCCATAAATGTAAGCAACAACCCAGTAATTTTTTTAGGTAAATACCTGCCTAAGGCTTGTGGTAAGTAGATCATAAAAGGAAAACGATCAATATTGCTGTCCTGAAGAACAGGAAGTTTTTAAGTGCAAAAATTTTATCTCAGCTGAAGCCTCCTATGTTATAACATAGGGCTCGGTTAGACCTCCTCACAGAAATGAGAACAAAATTTGATATGAGCAGCAGTGTAGAAGCGGTAGAAAGACAGTTCTAGGGTCAAAATTGTATGAGAAGTTCAAAAATGAATGTTAAAAGTTTGTTCAATTTCATTGAAACATCAAAAATTTGAATTTTAGGAAAAACCTAAAATTCCTGATTTCGTGATTTTCAACTTTGAACAGAAGAAGCAGTGCAAAATACCTTATTTTTCTGCAATCCAACTCTAATGGGTCCAGCACAGCTAGAATTTTTGAAATTAATGGAGTATTGACCTAGGTACAGCGATTTTAGTGATCTAAGTCAGAAATTCTCGATTTTGCTCGATTCGCCTGCCCTCCCTTCAAAGAAATTTGAATTGTGAGCCAATGGGAGGTTTTTTTTAAAAGCTCTCGCTTTAGGACATAGTATAAAATTGATCCCTTTTTCAGATCCAATCATAACAAGGTATACTGGGCTATCGCCAAGATGCGCGGCCTTTGGTTCAAGATATCACCTTAATGGACGTACCTGCCAAAATTCAGCCAATTTCATTGAAAAACCATCGATTTATGGATGTTCGAATTTTTGAAACATCAAGATTTTAGGTTTTTCGCCATAAATCGGGAAATAATTAATATTTCGGAGATTCCTTTTGCCAGCTTCAAGATATCACCTTGATGGACGTACCTGCCAAAATTCAGCCAATTTCATTGAAAAACAAGTGATTTATGAATTTTCGTATTTTGAAACATCAAAAAATTGAGTTTTGGGCGAAAATCGAAAAATTACGCCCATCCCAAAAAATGGCCTGGAGATACCACCCAGAAGGGCCTTCATGCAAAAAATTAGCCAATTTCGTTGAAAAACCGCGGAGGCCCGGCCCCGGAAAGACACATATATATATATGCGGACAGACGGACGCAAAAATGGGGTAACTGCTTAAGCTGGCCTTGGCCGCCCGCCGTTTCGGGCAGGGCGCCAGAGCTCCTCCGGCCTCCGGGCACGGGTGCTATGGCCCCTACGCTTCGCCTAGCATGCTTCGCATGCTAGGCTACACTCCGGGGCCTCCGCACCCATGCCCTCCGGCCTCCGGAGCTCTGACTGCCCTGCCCTCCGCGGCAGGCGGCCCTCAGCCGCGCAAAAATGGGGGGTCAAAAATTTTTGTCCTAATTGATTTTTTGTGATGAAATTTTTTTTTCAATTCTTTTTCTAAATAGGTAAGACATTTTGACTCTTTGTTAACAGCTGTAAAGAGCTTATTTCGAAATTTTTGACCGCGGAGCGGCCCGAAGGGCCGCTCCGCAGTCTATAAAGGTTACTCAACTTTTGTCCTCATATATATGTATATCTTATATAATACGCGTGATAATTCCACTTGGGCAGACTGGATTCTCCACCTATCCTGGCATGTGATACCATTTTGGATAGATCTCGGATTGGACATTCTCTGGCATATACCCGCACCTGTGCCTGAATTCTTTAAAATGATGAAAACATCAAAAATGTGCTAATTTTGGACATTTTCCAACTTTGCAGCTCAATAGCTCCATCAATTTTCAACATTTCTTGGCGGACTTTTTTTTAAATTTAAGCCTCAACAATTCTGTATAAGGTCATCTATTTACAATATCGTTTTACTAAAATTATATTTGTTAAAAATGTGATTGAGTAAAGTCAATTTTCGCGATTTTGGCTCTACTCAGAGACCTGATGTTTCAAGGTATTGATTAGTAAGGATATGCAGGTGTTCAATGTCAGATATCACGTTGATCGGATGCGATTATCACAATCATTGATCTTTCTAATTTGACTTTCTGATCAGAAGAGTCCATAAATGGTGGAACTTTTAATTCAGATCCTTGTTGAGCTCATTAAAGGTCAAATACGTGAAAAACCACCTTCACGGAATTGGCTCATTTTTTGTACATGGTTAGGGGTTGGTGAAGCAAGATTGCTGGCTGAAGCCGTTTTTTCACTTTCGACTTAAAATTTTGAGAAAAAAAATTGGGAAATTTGCCATGTTGTAGCATAGGCAGTGTTATAAAAAAAATCATTAAAAATCGGGGATTAGGGCGCATTCGGGCGCATTCACAAAGAATATGTAAAATAAAATTGCGGATATTTTAGGCACAAAATAAAGTGCAAATTTGATGCGCATAAGTGCGCATGGCCCAAAAACTAATTTCTCCCTACATTTTTGACCTACTAAGAAAGCTGATGTTTTGAGGTATTTAATTATACTATAGTATCAAAACTACCGGTTTGATCATTTTTAAAGTGGAATATTAGCCTAAATAATTTTCTGAAGGTGCTCCAAAATCGACCATTGGGGTTATATGTCCTAGAAACAGTCTCTACTGCCTCTCTGACATTATGTAAGTGCAATAAAACCTTTAAGTTTAAAGGATACAGGATTATTATAAACTTATCGATTTCATCAGATCTTGGATTTCTACCCAGGTTTCCTGTGTTTCAGCTATGTAAAGTATATTGCAATTGAGATCCAATTGGTTTGATTCAAACTGAAGCCTTTTCTAGTTATTAAAATTTACATTTTCACGGACTCATATCTCTGAACCCAAAGCCCTTTGAAGAAAACCTATTACTGTTGCACACTTACACGTTCAGTCCCAATTAACATATCAATACAAAATGGAAATCGGCGGAGGTGGTTCTGCACGTATTTGACCTTTAATAAAAGTTCTCAGCTGTCATTGAGTGCAATATTTTGCTATGCAAAAGAAACGTGCTGCGAAGAAAAACGAAATTTAATGTGCTATGATGGAATGAAGAGTGTGGCCGCGTGAAGCGCGGCCACTGACCCATATTACTAGTATGTATATATGTATGTCTGGAAATGCTGGGAACGGGCGAATTCTCAACGGATTTGGACAAACTTTTTTTTTCCTGAAAGGTAATAAAATTTTAGGAAGATCTGGAGGGGTGAAACCAGTTTCCGAGCATTTGAAACATTACTTTTTTGGGTAGAATGTTTGAAAATTTGGGTATGCTGTAAAAGGCTCAATTCTCAACGGATTTGGACAAACTTTTTTTTCCTGAAAGGTAATGAGATTTTAGGAAGATATGGAGGGGTGGAACTGGTTTCCGAGCATTTGAAACATTACTTTTTGGGTAGAAAGGTCGAAAATTTGGGTATGCTGTAAAAGGCTCAATTCTCAACGGATATTGACAAACTTTTTTTTTCCTGAAAGGAAATAAAATTTGAGGAAGATCTGGAGAGGTTTGACAAGTCCCGGAGCATTTGAAACATAACTTTTTTTAGGTAGAAAGGATGAAAAATGGGGTATGTTGAGAGCTCCGCGGTCACCTATTGTGCTCTGCGCCATATACTTGTTCAAACTAAAAAAAACTTGGCTTCTTCAAACAAGGCTTTTTTAAATTTAAAAAAAAAAAATTTGAAGAAAAATTTAAAGTTGTTTTTAGCTCCACATTTTTGAAACATATATCTGACAGTACATAATTCAATTTCATGCCGACAATAAGCCGGAATGAATTAGGAAACTGTTTGCCAAAAATTCTGGAAAGAGGAAAAGGCGGATAAAAATAGATATAGTAGAGGATAGAGGGCGGTGAGAAGGAGGAAAAGGGAGGCGAAATGCGGAGATGGGGACAAAGAAGGCACTGCGGCTTTTTAGGGTGCCAAAGTTGCACGATGGGCACAGCCATAAGACTCACACACACATACTACTGCTCTCCTACAACGCATACACGCCCTAGCCCAGCCCAGCCCTGCCCTGCCCCAAAAGAGGTGCGAGAAACGCAGCATTTGCCTTTCACCGCTACATGCAATCCCGCTCTCCTACCCTCTCTCCTCTCATCACCCGGCCCGGCACACAATGCTGCAGTGTGAGCGAAGAAAGGTGGTGGAAGGGGTCTGGAGGTTATAAGTGGCTGTGTAGCTGGGCTTGGCTGGAGGGTCAGTGAGGAGGGGTTGGTGCAGGGCTTGGAGGAGTTGGTGGGTGTGAAGTGCGGACTCGGAATGGGCGATGGAAAGGAGGGAGGCGGTGGAAAGAAGCCCGCAGCTCTCCCTTCCCTCACTCAGTGTATGAGGGCGGTGAGTGGAGTAGGAGTAGGAGGAGGAGGGCGTAGTGAGGCCAGGCCAGGCGACGAGAATCCACACTCACTCACTCCTCCGCTCTCAGCTCCCTCCCTCCCTCCATCCCTCCCACTCTATGCCCGCCTCTCCTCTCTGCACCCAGCCAGGACTGCTGACGGGCGGGAAGCGGGAAAAGACTGCTGGATTGCGGCATTTGCCCTCTACACCCCGCTTTCCAGCCCTCCTTCCTGCCGCAGCACCCGCGCCTATTCTCTCCGCTCCCCCTCCTACCTCCTTCTCTCCCGCACTAGCCCAGCCTAGCCTAGCTTGCTCTGGCCACCCCCACCTTGGCCTCCCTCGGAGGAGACAGAGAGAGAGACACTGGGTCCCGCCCCGCCTCACACACTACCTCCCGCCCTTCCAATATCCCGCCCGCTACCCGCCCACTCCCGCCCTCCAACACTCCCCCTCTCTCCTCTTCCTCCTACCAACACTCACACCCTCCCTCCTCCTCCTCCTCCCAGCCTTCCGCCGTGAACAAAGACGGACAGGCAGTCAGTGGACTAAAAGGCCGCCTCATTCCCCTCCCTCCCTCTTAGCCTATACGCTGCCTGCTCTGCTCCCCGCTTCTCTCCCTCCCTCCGCCCACCTAAGGCGCCCCTCAGAGAATATGCCGCCACAGACACACCCCGGCCTGCCTGGAGGAAGGCCAGGGATTCCGCCGTCCTCCTGCTCTGCTCTGCGCCCTACGCCCTGCCCTCCGCGCACAATTGATTCCTCCCGAGCCCGCTTCTACTCAGCCTCCTCCACCTCCTCCTGCCTCCCAGCCCATCCAGCCCCCATCTCCGCCGCTCTCTTCTCCTCCTCTCTTTTCCACACGCCCTCCCTCCCTTCCTTCTTCCCTCTCTCTCCTTAGATGAGGCCCAAACGGAGAGAGGGAAGAAGGGAGGGAGGGAGGGAGCAGAGAAGGAGGGAGGGAGGAGGCAAACTTCGCTTCTCCTCTTTCCGAGCCACTGCTGATGGAGCGGGATTGGCCTGGCGGGCGGGGTAGGAGGGCTGTAGAGGGCTGTAGGCTGTGGCAGGGAGGGAGGACTAGGAGGAGGGGAAGGAGGAGAGAAAAGGGAGTGTGAAAGCCTGCCTAAGCGAGACCCGCTCCCAGCTCACAGAGTCAATAGACGCATCCAACTGCCCTCAACACACGCCCTCCCGGCGCAGAGGAGAGCCGCGCAGAGACGAGAGAGAGGAGGAGGGCAGGGCAGGGGAGGAGAGGAGAGGAAGGAGAGTAGCAGGGCAGGGCAGGGCAAGGCAAGGCAGGGTAGGGCAGACAGGGCAAAGCAGGACGGCAGAACTGAGGGAGGCAGGCGGAAAGCGGACCACGAGATGCAGGCATGTGTGAGTGGGTGGGTGTGGATGGGAGTGAGGAGGAGAGGAGGAAGAAAGCTGAAGAACTAGGCTTCACAGCTCACACGCAAAAGGCCTGCTTTGCCTCGCCCTTCCTACCCCCCTCATCCTTACTCCGCCGCCTCCTATCATTCCTCTCCTTCCTTCCCCACCTCCTCCTCCTACCTTTGCTTCTGGCCAGCCCCCGCTCCTCTGCTCAATTAGGACTCATGAGCAGACACACGCTCCTGTTACCCACCCAACCAACCCCTCAACTCCCTCCCTCCCTCCTTCACCTGCCCTTTCCCTCCTCATACCCTCCCTCCCTCCCTCCCTACATCACTCCTCTCCCTACCCTCTCCACCTCCAAGCCTTCTATCTCCCCTCTCCTTCTAGCCCGCTATCCAGTAGGTTAGGCTAGTTGCGAGGCGTGAAGAGAGCAGAGCTGAGCAGAGCAGACTGAAGCCGCCTGCCTCCCTCCCCGCCTGCCTCCCCAACAACTAACTCTCCCATGCATTGCCCCGGCCCGCCCCTTTTTATATCCATCATCGCCCTCTTTCTCCGCCCCTCCCAACCCTAACCCCAGCCCAGCCCAGCCACCTCTTCCACTCACTCCTACTCTCATAGCAACTCCTCCCTCCCGACTTAGCTCCTCTCGTCCCGCCTTTCAGAAGCTGGGCAGGAAGAAGGAAGGAAAGGGGAGCATGGAGCGGGCAGCGAAGGCAGAAAGAAGGGAGGCATTGAAGTGGAGTGGGTGTGGATGGGTGGTGGTGGTGGTGGTGGGAGAGTGTGTGTAGGAGGGGAGGCTGGGTGCTGGGGGCAGATGTGGCTGTCTCGCTTGTCTTCCTCGCCCGCAAGTCCCCTCGCTCGCCTCCATTCCCTCCCTCCCTCCCTCCCTGCTCCAAGGCAGCCATCTGTGTTTGTGCCCTTTGCCGCCCGCCCTACATATCCCCTCCCCCCTCCCACCTCTCTCCTCCTCCCTGCTCACTCAACCCCTCCAACCACCCTAATCCTCCTCCTCCTCACAACCCTTCCCACTTCTTCTAATCGCTCACTCCCAGCCACGCACCCATATATCAGTCAGACGTGTCTCTGCAACTGAAAAAATCTTGAAAATATACAAATGCAATGGCACTGACTTGTTTTCCGTGGTAATGAGGAAAAGGAAGATCAATTGCCCCTGGCATTGTTCGATCCCAAAGTTTTCCGCAATTTTTATTGGGAAAAAGATGAAAGGTAGAATATGTCAGCATGGGTTGCTGAAGAAAAGGTTTTTTCGTTGAAATCTGTTCATCACATCCAGATCATTCGGCCAGTTGAATCTTTGCTCCCATCACCAGATTCGAAAAGGGAGAAAACGTGGAAAAAGAATGATATCAAAAGACACAAAAAACAAAAACAAAAGAAAAAGAAAAAAAAAGGAAAAAAAAAAAAAAAAAAAAAGAGAAGGAAGAAACAGGGGCAGAAGAAAGTCTCCAGACAAAACAACACAGACAACAAAAAAAAAATACTAATAAGAAAACAAAGAAAAAAATAAAAAGAAAAAAAACAACAAACAAACAAAAAAAAAACAAAAAAACAACACAAAAAAAAAACACCACCAAAAAACAAACACAACAAACAAAAAAAAAAAAAAAAAAAAAAAAAAAAAAAAAAAAACAAAAAAAAACAAAAAAAAAAAAAAAAAAAAAAAAAAAAAAAAAAAAAAAAAAAAAAAAAAAAAAAAAAAAAAAAAAACCAACACACCCACAAAAAAAAAAAAAAAAAAAAAAACAAAACAAAAACCCACACACAAAACAAAAAAAAACAAACAAAAAACCCAAAAACAAAAAAAAAAAAAAAAAAACACCCCCCAAACCATGCGCTAATAATCTGTTCAGCAATCATCCCCCAAATATTGAATGTTTGCCAATGCAAAACTAATTATCTATTGAGGAAGTCTGATTTCGATTAAATTTATGTGGGCCCACTAAAATTATTTGGGCTATGACTTTTCGTGCCACTGTGTTCCCGCTAGTTCATTAGCTCTGCACATTCAATGTTTGAGCCCGTTTGAATACAAAAATACTTTGACAGAAAGAAATAGTCCATTTTGGAAGGCGGGAGTTTGCCTGTGGGGAAAGGGCGAGCATCGATTGGCAGCACGTGCGCAGTTGCCTACCTACACAAAAGGAAAGGAGACCACGCACATCCTTTAGGTATTGTTATTCATCCTGGGCTTTCTAGGAACCCCTTGCGTAGAGCAGAGAATAAAGGAATGTCTTCCGTTTCTCTGGTCAACGATCACTGCCGACAGGAGGAGGAAAAGTCTCATCTGGTTAGCTCTCCTAAGGTAGCCAGCCTGCCGCGCGAAGGGTGAGGGCATGGGGAATTGAGGGCAAGGACTACGCGTGGCTGTTGGCCGAGGAGGTTCCGCCGGTCCTGCAGCAAGTCCAGGGCCTCCTCAAGGTAGCATAGTGGAGGGAGAAGTGGGGAGTTGATGGTGAGAGAGGCTGTCTTTGAGGACTGCTGCCTGCACTTGCCGCTGCCGGCGAAGGTGGGCGGGATTGTGGAGCTGGCGCCGGACGCGGGGCTGAAGCAGGAGAAGTTCAGCCTCATATCGGACAGGTTAGGAGGGAGGAGGAGAAAGGGCGGCAATGAAAGAGCAAAAGGGATGCTGCAGCAGTGATGCGGTGAAGTGCACGCTCTGGCTCTGGGGCGACAACATAGCGCAGGCGGACGTGGCGCTGAAGTACCCGCGAGCCCCGTCCGGCTTCTTTCGCTCCACCTGTCAGCCTGACACCCACTGGAAACTTCAGCAGATCCAGGCACCCCCCCCCCATCTCCTCTCCTGCCCTCTTCTAGCAGGACGGAGTTTGTAGGACGTGGCCAACTACGTGGTGCGCAGCCTGTCCTCAGTCCGCCTGGCCCTGCGTCGACTGGAGACTCAGCCGGTTCGTCACGGCACTGTGGAAGCGGTCGGTTCCTCTGCTACCTCGAGAAGGAGAGAAGATGGGCAATGTGTGTGGGTGTAGATGGTGGAAGAGATGATGGGTACGCTGAAGGCAGCAACGGCGAGCCTCATGGTGCCCAAGAAGCGCTCACTGGCCCAGCTCATGGAATTCAGGCCCAACGTTAGGAAGAAAGGATCAAGTACCAATCTAGCAGAAAGAAAGATGGTCCTTGTATTTGAGAAGAGCTTCATGCCGACGCTTCCGGGGGACCTGCTGCTGAGTGTCTACGTGAGCGGCAGCAAACTCGTCTGTGCTGCATACCACCTCCAAGTGAGGCCTCGCCTCCATCACCCTCAAAACCTCTACCACTCAACCCAAAGCATTATTTGAGGCTCCGAGCGGGAGCTCAGCTGCCAATCGACCTCACACTTTTTCCGTCGCCACGGCCTCTGCCACTCTGCCCTGGCTTCGCTACGTTCTCGCCTACCTCAACAGTGCACAGCTGCTGCTACATCACCTCCATCGAAAGGTCACTCAATATTACACCACCCAAATCTTTGTCCCCATTCTTCTTTCATTTTTCAGCTCACTGTGTTCTCCTCCGAGCAAAGCAACGACCTGTGATGGTATTCTGTGGTAGTTTTGACGAGGAAACAACAGTCACCTATTTCGCATCTAGTCATCATAAAGTGATTACTGCACTCTTCTTATTTATGAGATCTCTGGAGACATAGAAACGGCATTGTTATGACCCTCGTGATCCTTTGTTTTGCCCTTGTTATCAACTTTCGATAATTAGTTGTCATCCGGTAATCAGAGAGCAGACAAAATGCAGTGTTTCGTGATTAAATTGACTGAGTTTAAAGCTGACTAACATCTACTGTGCCATTACTTTTTTCCTACATTCGTCTGCCATCACTTCAATTATTGTCATTACTTCTTTGTCACAGCTTAGGAAAATTGGCTGTTTTCCCTAACCAGGGAGGGAATTAAAAATGAATTGTCTGAAATTGCACCTTAAAAGCTTTCGCTTCAGTCGTCAATTCAAACGGAAAATGGTGAACGCTTCGCAGAATGCCACCGAATATCTTATTTCGGCCCCTGTCTGGGTTTTCAGCCACTACGACATCATTTTCTACACTCTCCATGTTCTAATTGGTCTTCTCGGCATTGCCGGTTAATCTTCACAGCGCAATTCAAGTTTCAAAGAAACTTCTCATCTAAAGGCAATCTGTTCATCGTGTTCTTAGTGGGGCGATACGGGGTTCTGCGGAAAACGGAGTGCATCTTTCTCCTCACTGCTTTGGCCGTTTACGATTTGATCACTAGTTAACTGAAAAGGCAGTTGTTGTGGGTGAAACAGCGGCGAAGATAAATAGGCATTGGAGGCGTGGTCCTGGGCTACAGCCAATTGCGTCTCCGTTTGAGGCTGGAAGGCGCCAGCAACGGCTACTGCTTTGCTACTTTCTCCGTTCACTCATTCCTAACTCATCCCCTCAAGGCCTTCAAGAATGAAAGTGAGGGTGCAGGCACTGCTGAACGGGAGCATGGGAGTCAGTGCCTGCTGCTGCTGGTGGGCTTTGACCGTTTGGTGGCGCTGCTCTTTCCCCTTCACTACCGCATCCACGCCAAACGGCCCATCTACTCTCTCGGCCTATGCGCTACCACTCTCTTCGTCCTAGTCCAGTAGTCCCTTCAGCTGAGTGCACTGGATAGGGGATAAGCAGACAGATGAATGCTGCAGCGGTGTGCTGATGATGCAAGGCTTTGACTGGGAAGCGCAGAGTCCGGGCATCTGTCGAGTGGCAGTTGTCCCACGCACCAACTGCTTTCGTGAGCTACGCGCCGTCTTTGAGATCGCTTTCGGTTCTCTTCCTCATCCTCATCTTCCTTTCCTTCTCTCCGTTCAGGGCATTGTGCAGGTGTGGCGATAGTGGGCGTTTACGTGATGGTCCTCTTCGTCAGCTACCGGAAGAACCACAAAATTGGAGCTCAAGCAGCGCTGTCGACGACTGTGAAGAAATCGGTTGCAGAGACTCAGCTAGGCAGGGAGGGATTAAGAGAGCTTTTCTGAGAAGGTGAAATATGGATCACAGGGTAACGGGACAAAAATTTTTCCCCCTTTTTAATATTTTTATTTAAAGAAAAGCGACATTGTTTTTAAGATTTTTGGTAGAGTACGGCATTGAAAAACTTAAGAATTGGATTTTTGGTAATCTTTTGGAATGTAAAAAACGGCCGATTTTTTAATCATCCATAACTCTAGTTCTGCTCAACAGATTTTAATAATTTGGCGCATGCCATCGAACCGTCTCAATGAAGAATATTTAGTTTTTTTTTGTTTGTTTCTTTTTAATCATTTCCCGCCGAGTTATTAACAAAAAACCTGTTTTTCAGTTTTCAAAAAATCAAAAATTTTATAATTTCATGTAAAAATTTCATTTGCGCCGGACGATACTCATTTTTTTCTGAAATTTCAGGTAATTTTACATATGTGTACCATTCCATAAGTTCAAAAGCCTCGTTCCATGAGAGATATTTGAGTCTCAAAATGAAAATGCCCGATTTGCCCTGATGTTATAGCATACGGAAAATGAGCAAAATATTTTTTGTCTCAGAGCACCATAAACAAGATAAAACTGAACGAAGAACATACAGC
>JASANA010010320.1:0-17233 GCA_030248095.1 Ptycholaimellus sp. GST1_10
ACTCTTGAAGTCGTTGGCTTGATGGTGATGGAGAATGAGGTGAGGCTGGCGTCATCGAACGGGATTTGATGTAGACCGGTGTTTTCTTTTGACGGCGTTTCTCCTCAGCTCGACGTCGTGATTCCGGTTTCCGCCGGTTCAACTCCTCTATGGCCCTGGGATTGCCGTTATTAGCAGCAGATTTAAGGAACTCCATAGTGGCCTCCGCAAAGTTGTCTTCAAGGCCATCGATTAGGTTTTCAGGCGCGTCCATTGCCTTAAATTAACCTGTAAATCCATTTCTTTATAGCCAGTTTTATACCCTTTACGGTGGCTAAGGAGCCATATGGAAAGAGAGTTAGGTGGATATTTATGCATGGTTTACTGGAACACACATCTAACATCTACAGCCTTTTATCACCACTAGGCGTCAGGGAAGGCCTCAGGATTGCGCCTTGCTGCATATTTGACCACTCGATGGTACATGGAGCCAGTCGGGTGCTTGTGTAGAGTCCCGTTGAGGAAGTTGGTGAGGTTCTGGTTCTTCATTTGGAATTTGTAGCCAGAGGAAAAGAAAAAGATGGTTTGGAAGCTGTCAGTGATGATGTAGTAGGTGATATCTTCCTCGTCATTCTCCTCGTCTTCCTCGGCAGGTAGCTCGTAGAATCGGGTCTCGTCCACAGTTTTGGCATGTTTGTCTGCGCCAGTGCTGGCCTTGACTCGATAGGTGACCCGGGCAGTGCGAGTAGAGTTGGATTGGAGGGCCTCAATTAGGTCTTGGTGTTAAGGAAAAGGTGTGAAGGAAAAGGTGTGAAGGAAAAGGTGAAACGAAAAGAACCGGTGGCTGACGCATGTGGTAGTACTGAAAGTTGATGACGCTGAAACCGAAGCTATGGTTCTTTGGCTCGTTCATCTTGTAGGCGGCCATGCAGAGGTAGGGTGGGCGCATCCATTGCTCAATGTCATCAGCCAGGCCATCATCGCTAAGGGCTCGCTTGACAATTTTTTTATCCTGTGAAGATTTGTGAGTTAATGAGGTGAAACTAGTGAATGAAAGTACCATGTTGGAATTGAGGGTGATGGTTTTCTCGGAGAGATCGATGGGGGGCGTCTGCTGGCCAGGGTTGAGGATGAAGTTGATCACCTCGTTGTTTAGGAAGACGCTGCTATGCCGAGTGGGCCGCATGAGCAGTTTGCGGCTTCTAACATAGCGATCAGGGTTCCAGAGGCGAATGATGCGATCATCGGTGTTCTTTGGTCGCACCATGTCTGAAAAAATGAAAAGGTTTGAAATTTAGGGAATTTAGGCACTAGCCATATAGGAGGGAATCGTGGATGTGGTAGTAGTAGATGGCCAGTTCCTCGTTCATCGTCTGGGCCATGGCTCTTTTAGGATTCAGCACAACTTTTTAAAATATAACATTAGACTAGAATATATTATTTTTATTTTTTATAAGCAGTGAAGAAGCAGCTCTGGAGGACATCATCAACAAACTGGATACCTCAAAAACTGAGCTAGGTACTTCCTTCCATTTTCTCTTCCTATAAAACTCTATGATTTTAAAACAGAAACTCTACCAGATGAGGAGCCCAACTACCAAGACCCCTACCACATGCCCCCTCTCCACTAGCTCCTCCATGGGCCGCCCGTCTCCTCACCATTTCCTCAGCCCTTCTTCCCCTTTCTTTATAAAATTCCCCCCCCTTTCTCCCCCCTCCCCCCCCCCACCCCCCCCACCGCCACCCCCCTCCCTATCAGTATACAGCCTCCTCTTTATCCTCCTCTTTATCCTCCTCTCCTACTCTCCTCTTCCTTGGGCCAAACTTTGCTTGTGAGGTGTATAGGTGTGGCATAGTTGCAAACTGCTTTTCTTTATCAAGGGCTGAAAAAAAAATGGGACACATATAAAACACATATAATCATTGAATCACATATACACACATATAAACTAAACATAAGCTGGTTGAATCTTTGACCTATTTACCAATTTATCAGAAGAAGCTGCCTCCTTCATTGATATCCACTCTTGATGCCTTTCAGGCCATCCATAGTAAGTAACCAATACCTCTTTCTTTTTATTCCTCTGCCTAACATCCAATATCCAAAATACCTTCTTATCTTCAGGATTCCAGTTCCGGACCTCCTGCAACATCTGACTGTAAAAGGCCCCCTCGACCTCTTCACCCAGCATATCTTCAACGACTGCCATCGGAATAGGTTTTGATCTTGTATGACGCTTTACCCGAAACACCTCTTCAGTCCACGTCCCTGTAGCCTCCTTTAAAAATAAATCACGATTTATATTCAATCGCACATAAGCCCCTACAGGAGGCAACTGTTTAACTTTAACCCCATGACTAATCAACGGATACTTGGGCAAGGATAAAGGATCATTAATGGCATCTAAAGGCCTTAGCTTGGTAGTAGAATGAATTCTGTTATTATAATGACCGATAAATCTATCCAAATGCTCAACCCATCTCTTACTGCCCGTTTTTATTCGAAATCTTGCAAACGAAGTTCGAATAGTTCGAATAAGACGCTCAACTCCAGGGGCCTTAACTTTCCCTGTAGTTGTGTAGTTGTGTATCTCTTTACTAGACAACCATTCTTGCATCGCTTTAGACATAAATCCCCCCTCCTTATCCCAATACAAAGTTTCTACTCTATAAGGCAATCGTTGTAATATATCAAACAAAGCCCTCTTTAAAAACTCTGCCCCTCGCTTATGTACTGGCTGTGCCTCTGAATACTTTGAATAGGTGTCATACATGAGTAATACATAGCGATAATTATCATTATCCAGTATAGACTCATCAGTCATATCCATAATATCCACTTGTACACACTCCCCAGGATGCCGTGCAAGAACAGGATTGCGATAATGCTTCTGAACAGAAGGTTTAAGTAAAGTATATGCATCTTGTGAAGCCAAAAACTCCTTCACATCCCTGAGAGTAATGCCTTTCAACCCTTCTTCTTTAGCTTGTTCGTAGAGGGCTTTGGCACCGCGGAAGGCATTTTCTGAGAAGAGGCTATAGTAGAGCTTCTCAAGTTGTACAGACTTTTCCAAGGAGGGCGTAGTCGAACCAGATGATTGCGGAACTTGGTGAATTTGTGCTTCTTCAACCATTCTTGAACGTCAAGTGGCAGAATATTTGTGTTATATGGAACCATCAATGTTCTAAGAAATTCTCTCACTCTGTAGTGAGACTGATTACCCCCAAAGCTTATATAGCCTTTTTCATTTATGGCAAAATCTCCAGTAGCTTTTAGCTTTTCTATCAACTCTTGAGCCTCCGCTCTATAGGGTGGAGGAATAACTGCAAAATAATCCCCAGCTTTTGGACCACGCTTCTTCTTTGATGGCTGAGGCCGTGGTGAAGGGACCGGTGAAGGGGCCGGTGAAGGAACCGGTGAAACCACAGGCTGAACGGGAGGTGAAGAAGGCTGAGGAGGTGAAGAAGGCTGAGATGATGGAAGTGGATAGGATGGGGGCGGAGATGCTGGAGGTGGTAGATCAAGAGAGGATGATGAAACTGGCGGGAGACCCCCCACCTCCGTTTCTGGTGGGAGACCCACCACTTCCTTTTCTGGCGAGAGACCCACCACTTCCTTTTCTGGCGCCACTTCCTTTTCTGGCGGGAGACCTACCACTTCCTTTTCTGGCAAGAGACCCACCACCCCCTTATCCTCACAACTAATCTCCTCTGACTTTTTGTTCAAATTATTCCAAACATCCTCAGAAATTACGACCCACCGACAATGCGTGGACATGATACACAGATATGAATGACAAGCGGAATATTGGACGCCAACTTTTGTTGTTTCCAAACCAATGATTCTTCCCTATCCAAAAGCCTAATCACTGATTCAGAACGTTTATCTAGAAACCTTTTCTGAGTTGGATTAACTGGCAATGACCCTACCTCCACTATGTTATAAAGAATATTCACAATAGATTTTGTAATCTCAAACTCAGATGATTCACCAAGGATAAGTTTCTTTATCTTGGACTTTTCAAGCAAAGGAATCTTACTAACTTTGTCCAACTCTATATCACTCATTGTGATATCGCTTCATAGTGAATACACATATAAATGAAGTCTCACAGCCCTTATATAGTTTTTCAAGGCCCAAAAACTATATAAGGACTCAAAATTAATCCATTTCCACTCAAAAACGATGATTAATTATGTTTCTGCAGCCTAAGCTTATCCTTCTTCAATCAAAACAACCCCTACCTCCATCCCCTGAGCTACGCAAAAAACGTCAAGTTTTTCCCAAACGGACCTCTACAGTCCCTGAACACCCAAAATATAAACTTAGAACTCACACAAAAGAGTCCCAAAAATCACCAATAAAATCCGACCAAGACTCTTCAAAAGCATCCTCCTCAAAGGATACCTCAAAAAAAACCAAAGAAAAAACCAAAAAATCCAAAGATAAGGATACCTCAACAAAATCCTCCGAAAAGGTACCCATCTCACCAACCAAGGAATCACCTGGACTGGAAAAAGTTGACCCACTTCCCCCACTAAAACCAAAAACCACAGTAAAAGTCTCTAAACCACCCCCTCTACCTATAGTATCTGAAATTGAAATAGAAGAAGATTCAGACCAAAACGAGGATCCAACTCAATCCGAGGATTCAGACCCAACTCAATCCGAGGAGGAAGAGCCCCATCGTTCCCCACCTGGACCTCGAAATATCTCACCTACCAACTACCCAAGTACTAGCATCTCTCTGCAACCCCCTTCTCCACCCCCCTCTGACTATATAGGAACAAGTGAGCTTTGTTTTCATCACAACAACGAACTCCACTTCCCCTACCACCTCCCCAACCACTACCAATTCCCAATCAGCGAGCCTCATTTTGTCAGACTGCTTTATGCCCACCCTCTAGATAGAATCCCTCTCATCATCTATTCTGACTTTGTAGTCAGTCAGCCTTTCAACACCCTAAACCGCCCATACCTAGCTTTCACAACCTCTCCAACAAAACCTCATCCCTGGATTCCTATTCGTGGAAATCTCATACCTTCAAGTGGAATCATACGATTCACTAGCCCTACTGGAGCTAAAGTTAAACAGCCAGAGTCACGTCTCCTCATAGCCCTTGAAATCGTTTCTGAATCCTGGCTCCTTAGCAACACCGCTAAGCATGACCGAGCCAAAGGCTATCCTCGATGGCCATAACATCTGCCTTGAACTTCCAAATCATGCACTCTTTGTAGGGGCCACAATGTCAGGCAAAACTACCCTCTGCCTAAATCTTCTACAACAACCCCATCTATTTCACCCTCCCCCATCCAGAATATTCTTCTACTTTGACCAATATCAAGACAAATACTGTCAAGCCAAAGAACATCTAGCAGAACTAGGTATTGATCTAAAACTATACAACGGATTTCCAGACGACCTAACCCTAGATAACATAAACAAAATAGATGGACAAACACTCATACTCGTTGACGACTTTTCAGAACAAGCTTCATCCTCGGCAGAACTAGCAAGAATAGCCACCAATGGACGCCACAAAAACATAAGCCTTTGGATAGTTCTCCATTCTCTATTTAATAAATCCAGCGAATCCCGCACTATCAGCCAAAATATGCGCTGGTTTTTCCTTCTCCCATCCCTTCGACTTGAATCCCAGCTTAGAACATTTGGTGCTCAACTTGGGCTACGAGAACGCCTCATCTTTGCCTTCAAATCATGCCAAGAAAATGAGGATCCACTCTGTCGCTATATCCTTATAGATAGCGGCCCCCGAACCCCTGACATACTCCGGATTCGCTCCCATATCCACCATCCCAACAAACAATACTGCTACACCTAATCCTCCTACAACCTCAAAAAACTATAAAAGGCCTTAGTTCATGCTCATTCTTCTAAGGAAGTGGCTGATCCTGAGCCTGAAATTGCCCTTACTGTACGCCAAGTACTAACTCAGGGCCTAAATGACCAGGCAATGATAATCTTTTGAATGGCCACCAGATGAATACCATTTCACAGACCCCCATACAATGATCCTATAGACCTGCAGCGTCGTCCATGACAGGACTGTGGACTTGAAGAACTGGGTAGATTCCTTTGACCTGGACAGCGTCGACCGCGACAGGACTGTTGACTACCTAAGGCTAACGATGTCCTGGACAGCGTCGACCACAACAGGACTGTGGACTTGAAGAACTGGGTAGATTCCTTTGACCTTGTCAATGACCTGGGCAGCGTCGTCCATGACAGGACTGTGGACTTGAAGAACTGGGTAGATTCCTTTGACCTGGACAATGACCTGGGCAGCGTCGTCCATGACAGGACTGTGGACTTGAAGAACTGGGTAGATTCCTTTGACCTGGACAGCGTCGACCGCGACAGGACTGTTGACTACCTAAGGCTAACGATGTCCTGGACAGCGTCGACCACAACAGGACTGTGGACTTGAAGAACTGGGTAGATTCCTTTGACCTTGTCAATGACCTGGGCAGCGTCGTCCATGACAGGACTGTGGACTTGAAGAACTGGGTAGATTCCTTTGACCTGGACAATGACCTGGGCAGCGTCGTCCATGACAGGACTGTGGACTTGAAGAACTGGGTAGATTCCTTTGACCTACCGGACAGTGCATCGACCGCGACAGGACTGTTGACTAACCTAAGGCCTAACAATGTCCTGGACAGCGTCGACCACAACAGGACTGTGGACTTGAAGAACTGGGTAGATTCCTTTGACCTGGACAATGACCTGGGCAGCGTCGTCCATGACAGGACTGTGGACTTGAAGAACTGGGTAGATTCCTTTGACCTGGACAATGACCTGGGCAGCGTCGTCCATGACAGGACTGTGGACTTGAAGAACTGGGTAGATTCCTTTGACCTGGACAGCGTCGACCGCGACAGGACTGTTGACTACCTAAGGCTAACGATGTCCTGGACAGCGTCGACCACAACAGGACTGTGGACTTTTGGAAGTCTGTAGATTCCTTTGACCTTGTCAATGACCTGGGCAGCGTCGACCACAAGGACGACAGGACTGTTTACTTGAATAACTGCCTAGATTCATTTCACCTGGACAATGACCTGGGCAGCGTCGTCCATGACAGGACTGTGGACTTGAAGAACTGGGTAGATTCCTTTGACCTGGACAGCATCGACCGCGACAGGACTGTTGACTACCTAAGGCTAACGATGTCCTGGACAGCGTCGACCACAACAGGACTGTGGACTTGAAGAACTGGGTAGATTCCTTTGACCTTGTCAATGACCTGGGCAGCGTCGTCCATGACAGGACTGTGGACTTGAAGAACTGGGTAGATTCCTTTGACCTGGACAATGACCTGGGCAGCGTCGTAAATGACAGGACTGTGGACTTGAAGAACTGGGTAGATTCCTTTGACCTGGACAGCGTCGACCGCGACAGGACTGTTGACTACCTAAGGCTAACGATGTCCTGGACAGCGTCGAACACAACAGGACTGTGGACTTGAAGAACTGGGTAGATTCCTTCGACCTGGACAATGACCTGGGCAGCGTCGTCCATGACAGGACTGTGGACTTGAAGAACTGGGTAGATTCCTTTGACCTGGACAATGACCTGGGCAGCGTCGTCCATGACAGGACTGTGGACTTGAAGAACTGGGTAGATTCCTTTGACCTGGACAATGACCTGTACAGCGTTTTCCGCGACAGGACTGTGGACTTGAAGAACTGGGTAGATTCCTTTGACCTGGACAATGACCTGGGCAGCGTCGTCCATGACAGGACTGTGGACTTGAAGAACTGGGTAGATTCCTTTGACCTGGACAATGACCTGGGCAGCGTCGTCCGCGACAGGACTGTGGACTGCAAGAACTGGGTAGATTCCTTGGACCTGGACAGCGTGGACAATGACCTGGGCAGCGTCGTCCGACAGGACTGTGGACTGAAGAACTGGGTAGATGTCCTTTGACCTGGACACACAACAGGACTGTGGACTTGAAAACTGGATAGATTCCTTTGACCTGGACGATGACCTGGGCAGCGTCGTCCACGACAGGACTGGGGACTGGAAGAACTGGATAGATTCCTTTGACCTGGACGATGACCTGGGCAGCGTCGTCCATGACAGGACTGTGGACTTGAAGAACTGGGTAGATTCCTTTGACCTGGACAATGACCTGGGCAGCGTCGTCCATGACAGGACTGTGGACTTGAAGAACTGGGTAGATTCCTTTGACCTGGACAGGTGACCGCGACAGGACTGTTGACTACCTAAGGCTAACGATGTCCTGGACAGCGTCGACCACAACAGGACTGTGGACTTGAAGAACTGGGTAGATTCCTTTGACCTGGACAATGACCTGGGCAGCGTCGTCCATGACAGGACTGTGGACTTGAAGAACTGGGTAGATTCCTTTGACCTGGACAATGACCTGGGCAGCGTCGTCCATGACAGGACTGTGGACTTGAAGAACTGGGTAGATTCCTTTGACCTGGACAATGACCTGGGCAGCGTCGTCCATGACAGGACTGTGGACTTGAAGAACTGGGTAGATTCCTTTGACCTGGACAATGACCTGGGCAGCGTCGTCCATGACAGGACTGTGGACTTGAAGAACTGGGTAGATTCCTTTGACCTGGACATCATCAACCGCGACTGGACTGTGGACTAATTAAGCCTATGTCCTCAATGATGACCTGGGCAGCGTCGTCCACGACGAGACTGGAAGAACTGGATAGATTCCTTTGACCTGGACGATGACCTGGGCAGCGTCGTCCATACCAAAATCATCCTGGGGATGACAGGACTGTGGACTTGAAGAACTGGGAGATTCCTTTGACCTCACCGCAGCGTCTGCCTGGACAGCGGACAGCACTGGGGACTTGAAGAACTGGGTAGATTCCTTTGACCTGGACAATGACCTGGGCAGCGTCGTCCATGACAGGACTGTGGACTTGAAGAACTGGGTAGATTCCTTTGACCTGGACAATGACCTGGGCAGCGTCGTCCATGACAGGACTGTGGACTTGAAGAACTGGGTAGATTCCTTTGACCTGGACAATGACCTGGGCAGCGTCGTCCATGACAGGACTGTGGACTTGAAGAACTGGGTAGATTCCTTTGACCTGGACAATGACCTGGGCAGCGTCGTCCATGACAGGACTGTGGACTTGAAGAACTGGGTAGATTCCTTTGACCTGGACAGCGTCGACCACGACAGGACTGTTGACTACCTAAGGCTAACGATGTCCTGGACAGCGTCGACCACAACAGGACTGTGGACTTGAAGAACTGGGTAGATTCCTTTGACCTTGTCAATGACCTGGGCAGCGTCGTCCATGACAGGACTGTGGACTTGAAGAACTGGGTAGATTCCTTTGACCTGGACAATGACCTGGGCAGCGTCGTCCATGACAGGACTGTGGACTTGAAGAACTGGGTAGATTCCTTTGACCTGGACAGCGTCGACCGCGACAGGACTGTTGACTACCTAAGGCTAACGATGTCCTGGACAGCGTCGACCACAACAGGACTGTGAACTTGAAGAACTGGGTAGATTCCTTTGACCTTGTCAATGACCTGGACAGCGTCGACCACAACAGGACTGTGGACTTGAAGAACTGGGTAGATTCCTTTGACCTGGACAATGACCTGGGCAGCGTCGTCCATGACAGGACTGTGGACTTGAAGAACTGGGTAGATTCCTTTGACCTGGACAATGACCTGGGCAGCGTCGTCCATGACAGGACTGTGGACTTGAAGAACTGGGTAGATTCCTTTGACCTGGACAGCGTCGACCGCGACAGGACTGTTGACTACCTAAGGCTAACGATGTCCTGGACAGCGTCGACCACAACAGGACTGTGGACTTGAAGAACTGGGTAGATTCCTTTGACCTTGTCAATGACCTGGGCAGCGTCGTCCATGACAGGACTGTGGACTTGAAGAACTAGGTAGATTCCTTTGACCTGGACAATGACCTGGGCAGCGTCGTCCATGACAGGACTGTGGACTTGAAGAACTGGGTAGATTCCTTTGACCTGGACAGCGTCGACCGCGACAGGACTGTTGACTACCTAAGGCTAACGATGTCCTGGACAGCGTCGACCACAACAGGACTGTGGACTTGAAGAACTGGGTAGATTCCTTTGACCTTGTCAATGACCTGGGCAGCGTCGTCCATGACAGGACTGTGGACTTGAAGAACTAGGTAGATTCCTTTGACCTGGACAATGACCTGGGCAGCGTCGTCCATGACAGGACTGTGGACTTGAAGAACTGGGTAGATTCCTTTGACCTGGACAGCGTCGACCACGACAGGACTGATGACTACCTAAGGCTAACGATGTCCTGGACAGCGTCGACCACAACAGGACTGTGGACTTGAAGAACTGGGTAGATTCCTTTGACCTTGTCAATGACCTGGGCAGCGTCGTCCATGACAGGACTGTGGACTGGAAGAACTAGGTAGATTCCTTTGACCTGGACAATGACCTGGGCAGCGTCGTCCATGACAGGACTGTGGACTTGAAGAACTGGGTAGATTCCTTTGACCTGGACAGCGTCGACCGCGACAGGACTGTTGACTACCTAAGGCTAACGATGTCCTGGACAGCGTCGATTCCTTTCCTGCAGCCTGGACAGCGTCGTCCACAACAGGACTGTGGACTTGAAGAACTGGGTAGATTCCTTTGACCTTGTCAATGACCTGGACAGCGTCGACCACAACAGGACTGTGGACTTGAAGAACTGGGTAGATTCCTTTGACCTGGACAATGACCTGGGCAGCGTCGTCCATGACAGGACTGTGGACTTGAAGAACTGGGTAGATTCCTTTGACCTGGACAATACCTGGGCAGCGTCGTCCATGACAGGACTGTGGACTTGAAGAACTGGGTAGATTCCTTTGACCTGGACAGCGTCGACCGCGACAGGACTGTTGACTACCTAAGGCTAACGATGTCCTGGACAGCGTCGACCACAACAGGACTGTGGACTTGAAGAACTGGGTAGATTCCTTTGACCTTGTCAATGACCTGGGCAGCGTCGTCCATGACAGGACTGTGGACTTGAAGAACTGGGTAGATTCCTTTGACCTGGACAATGACCTGGGCAGCGTTGTCCATGACAGGACTGTGGACTTGAAGAACTGGGTAGATTCCTTTGACCTGGACAGCGTCGACCGCGACAGGACTGTTGACTACCTAAGGCTAACGATGTCCAAATGTCCAATAAACCCTGATAGCCGTCGAAGTGGAACTGCTGAGGAATTGGCGCCTGGTCGCCGCGGCCAAGTGAGAATTGAATCAATCTATCGAAATCTTCAGGGCCAAAGAAGACCATGCCCAGCAGAGACCACCAGTCCGCTAGAGAGGAAGCCGGAGCACCCACATGATGATATTGTAGACTAAAGCCACAGCCTTCCATACCATTCAGCTCTAAACTATACATTTCTTACCCTAGCGCCATCTGCTACAAAAATTCTCACCAGCAAGGATTGAAGCTGAGGATCGATGAAGGTTGTGGGCACTTAGAGTTGTGAGGGTGTGCCGTCTCTTTTTATCCTCTTGAGTCCTACAGCTCCTCTCCGTTTTGATAGCCTACAATGTGACCTACAATGTGACCTACAATGGGACCTGATAAACTTGCAAACCGTGACAAACTTCTCCCGCAGATTGTCGATTTGACGACTGCTGTGAAACTTAAACGGCCCGTACTGGTCATTGGGCGGATTCCACATCTGCGCCATCCAATCCCAGATAGTCCTTCCGAGGGTGCTGTAATCGTATTTATAATCTCAACCCAAATGTGTTCCCTTGACTTTAAAGGCAAACTGCCCACTAATCATGTCTTTTTAAAACCTTTTGAGCCCCTGCTGGTTTGAGAGAACACGAGAGCACAACTCCTCCACAATGATGCCAAATTCGCGAGGAGGATGATGGAACTGAAATTCAAACAGATTATTAGGCTAAACTAATCGATGAAAATACCTGAAGAGCATCCGCTTCGTTCAGCTCAATGACGCAGGAATGGCGGTTTACGAGCCGAGGACGAGGGAACTCCGCTGGATGCTCTTCATGCACCTCCAGCAGAAAAGAGAACAGCATGTTGGCCCAGCTCGCCTACAACATACCCCTCATCTTTCTACCTCAAATCCTACTATTATCCTACATCTTTCTTGAAGTCATCCATTCGAGGAGCATTGTCCAAATTTTCTTGCCGCTTATCATCTACCAGGGCACCAGCCAAGGCTCTTTTCCTTCTGGCATTCTCCTCCCTGACACTTCTTCTCTCTTCCATTTACTTACCTTACAAATTTAACGTTATCTCTGCATCGATGCCACTAATTTCATAACTGAGCTAACGCAGACACATTTTGTCCAATGAACCACTTGCATCAACGCCTATAGCCAGCTTGATTTCTTTTACTCACACTAAAAGAAGAAACAAGACGCATTGCAATTTTCCAAAGACCAAAATAAGGCTCCCCTACCACGTCAGTGCATAAGATTTAACCCAAACACAATGAAAACCATTTTCTAAACCAGAATGCATCTTTCACAACAAATAAATGGCTTCTATTCGAGGCAACAAAATATGGAGCATAGACACAATGGCTAATATTTGAATGGCGACGTGAGCTTGCCTACTCATGGACACGAAGATGCTGCTTCAGCGCTTTGGCTACGCAAACGTAAGTGCAGTGCGGGCATTTGACAAAACGAGGATCCGACTCAACGTCTCGCTGATGATTGGCAATGTGGAGGGGGATAGGGTGATTATGGTTATAACTGGTACCATCGGCAAGCCAAATGTTGGTCTCTTTTCTCCAAATTTTGTAATTGCCTCGAGCAAAAAGTCAAGGAAATACATCTACTACTTGTGGAATCTGCTGCTAGGACAGTTGCGTTTTGTTTTTTGGCGCGCAGTTCAGTGTCTCTTTCCATGCGCGCCCAAAAACAAAATGCAGATGACGCAGCAGATTCCACAAGTAGTAGATGTATTTCCTTGACTTTTTGCTCGAGGCAATTACAAAGATTTGGAGAAAAGAGACTCAACATTTGGCTTGCCGATGGTACTTCAGTTATTTCTTCCACTTTTAATATAGTATAAAATGTATAAATAAAAATTTATTTTTTTGTAATATATGGAAAATAAATAAATAAAAAAATAAACTCATTAAAAAATTATAACAAACACATAAAAGAATCGAAAATATATTAAGATATTAATGGATAAAAAATTTAAAAAAAATAAAAAAACATAATTATTTAAAAAATATAACAAAAAGAAAAATTCGAAAATCAAAAATACAATTTAAATTTATTGGCAAACTAACATATTTTTGTGAAATTTTCATGATTTATGCTTAGAGCAATCGATTTTTGGGAGAAAGAGCTCTAATTTTGACCTGCCGATGGTACCAGTTGTTTTTTTCAACTTAAAGATTCCAAAATAAAAATGATTGCCTAAGAAAGAATTCGACAACCTCCCAGCTTCAACCAGCTGTTTAATCGCGTAGACCACTACACCACGAGATGAAACGCATAGCTGCTTAACTGAAAGACTTATGAATAAAAGTCAATACATGAGGCCCAAGGACCCGGGGGGGTGAGTGGGGGAAGAAAATGAATACCTACTATCGTCCATTGAATAGATGCGGAGAAGAAGAAGGAGGAGGAGGAGGAGGAGTCGGAGTTCGGACAAATGGTTTTTTACAAAATTTATTACAATTCTGCAACTTTTCAGCGATTTCTCGCGAGTTTTGGTCAATTCGATGATGCTCTTTCCAATGCAAAAAGAATTAGAAAGATTGAAACTCCCTGTGACGAGCTAGAGCCTTATCAAAATAAAGATCTAGCAATAACCCCGAAAACGTACACCTAGGTCGAAAAGAGGGGCTGGGCGCTGACGGTCGCTACACTCCCTCGCGCCAGCCCAATAGGGACAACTGGGGCACTTAAATATCCCCACAGAACGGCACTTACTGCTCTGCACCCGGTGATTCTTCATTTCTGCTTTGGAGGCGAAGGTAAGCTCGCATACCGGACACATAACACGGGAGCCGGGGGAGGGATGATAGGTGGAAATGTGCCTAGCCATCTTCTCTCGGGACCAGTGCACAAAGGAACAATGAGGGCAGTCGTAGGCGAGCGAAGCGGCAGGGCGAATGTGGGCGTCCTCCAGGTGTACCTCCAGCTTGCTGCACTTCCCCTCGCTGTCCAACTGCACAACCACCGTGGACCAATCACACCCTTCCTCCGTGCAATACTTCCCTAAAAGCAAGTACACTCAACCATATCCATGCTTGAGATGGAATTGAACGAGGCTTCAGTCCATCATCCTTGTCCATCCACATCTTCCAGGAAGAGGGTGGTTTGGGCACGGAGCGCGGCACCACCTTCTTCTTCCACCTCAGCGTAGACTCAGTCTCCAAGTCCCCGCCACAGCCAATGCCGACCGACCGTGCCCCCGGCACACGCATCTGAGTAGCGACGCTCCGTTTCTCCGAATCTTCTTCCTCTTCCTCCACCTGCAACTACAGAGGCTAATAAATTCCAACCACTTCTTTGGACAATGCAAAGGACCTGAGATGCTTGCGAGGCTTGAATCAGCCAATCCTGGGACCCCAAACTAGTGCCATCGTCCACGACGTCGGTGACGGCGGACGGAGCCTTGGACGTGGAGGGGATGTCAGCTTCGTTCACTGCCTGGCGCAGCCGCTTCATCCCAGGGCCCTCCCAATCCACATCTCCCGCGTCCACCTCCACCCCTGCCGCCTCCACCTCCACTCGCGCCTCCTCCACCTCCACTCGAGCCTCCTCCACCTCCACTCGAGCCTCCTCCAAACACTGGTCCAATGTATACTTAGCGGTGCACATTCATATTTTGATATTCGAAATCGAACATATTATATTTGAATTTCAATTTATACCTGCTCCAACCGCAGTTTGATGTCCAATTCCTCCTGAATGCACTGCGGCAGCGGAACTTTCAACCCGAATGAGAGAGTGATGTAGTGGCTTCCCAAACTACCCAGAAGACGCTCCAGGAAAGCAGGTCGAGATTCTCCCATCTCTTCCAATCGGCTACAATTTGACCATTATTTATAAAAATTTTATTCATTATTTAGTTTATTACGAAACAATATGTCCGTCTCATTCTTGCTCAAAACCAGCACCAACCACCACTACTTAACCCATATACAACCAATTTTGACAACCTTTGATGGACATAGATAGGAAGATCCAGCTTAGCTTGCTCTCGCGCTTCTTGCACCTTTTGTGCCATCTTGTCCTGCTTAGTCAGTCACTTTTGACCTCAACCGTCAACCTCCTCTTTTGACTCTTACGTCAACCATTGCGACTACGGTAGCCCTCATGGCTCTCAGGCATTACGCGCGCATATGTAATCTTTTCTTTTATTCCATGTTACATTACAGTCGATTCCTCGATATCTGCGTTGTACGGTTCCATGACTACACCCATTTCGCCAAATCTGGGGACTGGAAGAACTGGATAGATTCCTTTGACCTGGACGATGACCTGGGCAGCGTCGTCCATGACAGGACTGTGGACTTGAAGAACTGGGTAGATTCCTTTGACCTGGACAGCGTCGACCGCGACAGGACTGTTGACTACCTAAGGCTAACGATGTCCTGGACAGCGTCGACCACAACAGGACTGTGGACTTGAAGAACTGGGTAGATTCCTTTGACCTTGTCAATGACCTGGGCAGCGTCGTCCATGACAGGACTGTGGACTTGAAGGTCAAAGGAATCTACCCAGTTCTTCAAGTCCACAGTCCTGTCATGGTACAACGCCGCCCAGGTCATTGTCCAGGTCAAGGAATCTACCCAGTTCTTCAAGTCCACAGTCCTGTCATGGACGACGCTGCCCAGGTCATTGACAAGGTCAAAGGAATCTACCCAGTTCTTCAAGTCCACAGTCCTGTTGTGGTTGATGCTGTCCAGGACATCGTTAGCCTTAGGTAGTCAACAGTCCTGTCGCGGTTGACGCCGTCCAGGTCAAAGGAATCTACCCAGTTCTTCAAGTCCACAGTCCTGTCATGGACGACGCTGCCCAGGTATTGTCCAGGTCAAAGGAATCTACCCAGTTCTTCAAGTCCACAGTCCTGTCACTTACGTGCTGCCAGGTCATTGTCCAGGCTCAAGGGAATCTACCCAGTTCTTCAAGTCCACAGCTCTGTTGTGGTCGACGCTGTCCAGGTCATTGACAAGGTCAAAGGAATCTACCCAGTTCTTCAAGTTCACAGTCCTGTTGTGGTTGATGCTGTCCAGGACATCGTTAGCCTTAGGTAGTCAACAGTCCTGTCGCGGTCGACGCTGTTGAGGTCAAAGGAATCTACCCAGTTCTTCAAGTCCACAGTCCTGTCATGGACGACGCCGCCCAGGTCATTGTCCAGGTCAAAGGAATCTACCTAGTTCTTCCAGTCCACAGTCCTGTCATGGACGACGCTGCCCAGGTCATTGACAAGGTCAAAGGAATCTACCCAGTTCTTCAAGTCCACAGTCCCGTCGTGGTTGATGCTGTCCAGGACATCGTTAGCCTTAGGTAGTCAACAGTCCTGTCGTGGTCGACGCTGTCCAGGTCAAGGAATCTACCCAGTTCTTCAAGTCCACAGTCCTGTCATGGACGACGCTGCCCAGGTCATTGTCCAGGTCGAAAGGAATCGACCCAAGTCTCTTCAAGTCCACAGTCCTGTCATGGACGACGCTGCCCAGGTCATTGACAAGGTCAAAGGAATCTACCCAGTTCTTCAAGTCCACAGTCCCGTCGCGGTTGACGCCGTCCAGGACATCGTTAGCCTTAGGTAGTCAACAGTCCTGTCGCGGTCGACGCTGTCCAGGACAAAGGAATCGACCCAGTTCTTCAAGTCCACAGTCCTGTCATGGACGACGCTGCCCAGGTCATTGTCCAGGTCAAGGGAATCTACCTAGTTCTTCAAGTCCACAGTCCTGTCATGGACGACGCTGCCCAGGTCATTGACAAGGTCAAAGGAATCTACCCAGTTCTTCAAGTCCACAGTCCTGTTATGGTCGACGCTGTCCAGGACATCGTTAGCCTTAGGTAGTCAACAGTCCTGTCGCGGTCGACGCTGTCCAGGTCAAAGGAATCTACCCAGTTCTTCAAGTCCCCAGTCCCGTCATGGACGACGCTGCCCAGGACTGTCCAGGTCAAAGGAATCTACCCAGTTCTTCAAGTCCACAGTCCTGTCATGGCAATGATGCTGCCCAGGTCATTGTCCAG
>JASANA010010323.1:0-14378 GCA_030248095.1 Ptycholaimellus sp. GST1_10
TGTACATGTACTTCGTTCAGTTACATCTGTTTCAACCTTTCTACCTAAAAAAGTCATGTTTCAAATAATGCGGGACTTGTCAAACCTCTCCAGATCTTCCTCCAATTTTATTTCCTTTCAGGAAAAAAAAAGTTTGTCAATATCCGTTGAGAATTGAGCCTTTTACAACATACCCAAATTTTCGACCTTTCTACCCAAAAAAGTAATGTTTCAAATGCTCGGAAACAGGTTCCACCCCTCCAGATCTTCCTAAAATCTCATTACCTTTCAGGAAAAAAAACTTTGTCCAAATCCGTTTAGAATTAGCCTTTTGCAGCGTACCCAAATTTTCAAAATTCTACCCAAAAAAGTAATGTTTCAAATGCTCGGAAACCGGTTTTACCCCTCCAGATCTTCCTAAAATTTTATTACCTTTCCAGGAAAAAAGTTTGTCAAAATCCGTTGAGAATTGAGCCTTTTACAGCATACCCACATTTTCAACCTTTCTTCCCAAAAAAGTAATGTTTCAAATGCTCGGAAACCGGTTCCACCCCCTCCAGATCTTCCTAAAATTGCATTACCTTTTCAGGAAAAAAAAGTTTGTCCCAATCCGTTGAGAATTCGGTGAGGACCAGCATTTCCAGAAATATATACATACATACATATATATGAGGACAAAAGTTGAGTAACCTCTATAGACCGCGGAGCGGCCCTTCGGGCCGCTCCAGTAAAAGTAGACTAGGCTTCATATAAGGTCAAATAGGCCCCAGATCGGCCTTTTAGCCTATATGGATGGACATGTAAGAAGTGTAATATTTCAACCAGAGCAGTCAGATCATGTCCTGAAACTAGAGACAAGAATCAGTTGTTCAAGTCAGCCGCGACCAAGAATGGACAGCATGACCTGCAACAGGTTCTGAACCATGATGGGTCCAGGACACAGGAAGGAGTTCATGGACTGATTCCCGGCAAATCAGTCTGGTCATGTCTTGAAAATCGTCATTGATCATGATAGACAAGAATCATTTATTCAAGTCTCCCACCAAGAATGGACAGGATGACCTGCAACAGGTACTGAACCATTTGGGTCCAGGGCACAGGAGGGAGTTCACAGACTGATTCCCGGCGAACTTGGAGCTGGTGTAATCACCGCCAGTCTGGAACGTGTCATCGGGCTGTATGATTTTGCAACGATAAAATGAGAAAGGATGATGACCACAGATCCCTTTGGGGCAAGACAGGGTTCTACTACCTCAAGCACATTATCCCTGAAGAACTCATAGATGAGTACTTATTTGATAAATTATTTGACATAAATAAACAACAGAACCTTGCTGCAATATAGACATTTGTTACATATCGATCCACAATTGTGGTAAGTTCTTCAATTAGTTCATATGGATCCCTTCTGCAATATGGGCATTTGTTAAATTCAGATCCGCAATTATGGTAAGTTCTTCAATCATTTCATATGGATCCCTTCTGCAATTTGGTCAGGTTTTCAGTTTGGATCCACAAGTTTTTGAACATCAACTTAATATTCATGATTTTCTTAAATGACAAAATTTTTCTAGTGTTAAGATGTTCTATATTGTCAGGATCATCAAATACATTAAGATTTTCTATAATGTTAAGATTTTTTAATGATAACGGTGATATTTGAGTTAAGAGTAGTGTGTTTTAAAAGCTGAAACATCAGCAAGAAGTATAGCTTCAATTTTTAAAAAAAATTCTGATCAATTTGTATAAGTGTCTGCAAGGCCAACTAAGTAAAATTTTTCAAAAAAGTGAAGAAATGAAGAAGTAAATTATTCAGATAGTGCACATTTCTGATTGGTTTAAATTTGAGAAATATCAGTGGAGATTGTGGATAAAGTAGGGTAACATCAAATGATATATATCTGATACCATCGGCAGGCCAAATGTGAGACTCTTTTCTCCAAAATTTGCAGTTGCCTGGAGTAAAAAGTCAAGGAAATACATTTTCTACTAGTGGAATCTGCTGCTTGAACAGTTGCATTTTGTTTTTGGCGCACAGTTCAGTGTCTCTTTCCATGCGCGCCCAAAACAAAATGCAGATGACGCGGCGATTCGCTAGTAGAAAATGTATTTCCTTGACTTTTTACTCCAGGCAACTGCGAATTTTGGAGAAAAGTCTCACATTTGGCCTGCAATGGTATCAGATATTTCTTCCACTTTTCATACAAATTTTATATTGCTGGTTATATATTTAGTCAAAACTTTATTCGATATGCAAAAAAAAGAAAAAAACGTAAAAAATTTAATGAAAATAAAATATTCTAAAATGAATAATACAATTCAAACTTGCTGTCAAACAAAAATTTTTTTGCCAAATGTTCTTAACTTATGCTTAGTGCACTCGATTTTTGGGAGAAAATAGCTTTACTTTTGTCCTGGCGATTGTACCAGTTTTTTTCTCAAATTTAAAAACGCAAAAATAAAAATGAATGCCATAGTTGGATTCGAACCTACCAGTTTCATCCATCTACCCAATCGCTTACACCACTACACCACTGGTGCATCTGACTCATTTGTTTAACTTAAGAGCTATGAATAAATAAATACATGAGGCCAAGGGACTCAGGGAAGGGGGGTGTGGGGAAGAAATGAATACCTACTATCGTCCATTGAATAGATGCGGAGAAGAAGAAGAAGGAAAAGAAGAAGGAGATGAAGGAGTTCGGACAAATGGTTTTGAGTGATTTTCTCCAGCATTCTGATAATTTTTGGCGATTTTTCGCGAGTTCTGGTTAATTCGACGCTGCTCTTTCCAATGCAAAAAGAATCAGAAAGATTGAAGCTTCCTGTGAGGAGCTAGAGCCTTATCAAAATTGAGATCTATCAATAACCCCCAAAACATACACCTGGGTTGAAAAGAGGGGCTGGGCGCTGACGGTTCACCTTGCTCCCTCGCGCCAGCCCAATACTTATTTGATAAATTATTTGACATAAATAAACAACGGAACCTTGCTGCAATATAGACATTTGTTACATATCGATCCACAATTGTGGTAAGTTTTTCAATTAGTTCATATGGATCCCTTATGTTCCTGCTGTTGGTTCGGTTGGTACTGCAGTTGGTTGTATTTGTATTTTATTCTCTGAACTGGCATAAGGAGAGAATTCGATGATCATGATCTGGCAATGGAATGCAATACAAAAAAGAAGGAATAGAATCACTTCTAGTCTACAATGGGGCTGTCGCTATCACGCTCCGCTATTGCCAATCAACTGGGGCTCTCTGAGAGAGAAGAGCCTCTAACACTGGCAGTGCTGCCAAACTGGCCTCCTAGCACAGGAAAGATGTGAGAAGAGAGAGTAAAGGGTAAAGAGGGCCGTCGGAGTCTTTGGCACTGGTGGTGACACTGGGGCCCGGTGAGGTTATGCCTTGGGCTTGAGGGGGGAGAACATGGAGACGATGCGCTTGGCGAAGGCCGACGCCGACGTCTTCTCCATCTTCACCGGGATGCAGCTTCTCACCCTCCGGACGCGAGGCCTCCGTCGGACACTCCGTCCCTATACACAGCTCCTCTCTCACTCCTCCTCCTAGCTGACAGAGTGAGAGGAGGGAACAGCATTTGCGGTCGAACTCCTTGCGGTCGGGGCGACAGCGACAGGTCTTGAGGCCCTCGATCTCGCTGTCCACGCAGTGGGAGCCGGGCGCCGTCTCCTCGCACTGCTCGTCCCGCACACACCCCTTGTCACCCGGCAGCATCACTGCACCCGCACTCTCTTTTAGCACGTTTCTTCAACTGGTAGATGAATAGGTACGTGGGTAGCAATTGCTCTCCAGGCAGGTATTGTCTGGCGTACAGTCCTCGTTGCGCTGGCAGTGGGAGGTGGTGTTCAGGGGGTGCCAGAAGACTGGAACAGAGTCAAGAGCTATGCTTAGGTAAGAGGAGTGTGGGGGAGGCGAAGCAACGGGGCTCCTCATCGGCGTTGATGCCAAGGTCGAGAGCGGAGGGCTCCTTGCGTCGGACGGTGCCGTCAGCGTTGCGTACGATGCGGACGGCGGAGGCATAGCGTCGGCAGGGCGTCCCAAAGGCCGTGCACACCTCGGCAGCGTTGTACCTGACGGAGAGGGAAGGATGGGAATGAGTGAATGATGATTGAGTAGAGGAGTGTTACTCCTTAAGGCGTCGTTTCTGTCGGTTGTAGGAGAGGCAGGTGACGCCGTTGGAGCGTGAGTTGCCGGCGCAGACGCAGTAGCCGGCGTTGCAGCTGGCCAGACCTGGGCACTGCGCCTGGCTGTTGCAAGGATCCCCCGGCCGCACCGTTCCGTACATCGGCGACGTGGCTGACAATTGGAGTGAGAGTTGATGGAGTGTGGAGGGAGTCTAAAGAGGGTAAAACAAGAGGCGCAGCAGGTGCCGGAGGATGAGCAGGAGCTCTGGTAGGGGCAGGCGTTGTTGAAGGAGGCGCAGAAGCAGAGGGGCTGCTGGACTGGCGGACAGGAGGGGCGCGGCGGCGCCACCTGGTTCAGGCAGCAGCCTCCGCCCTGGCAGCTGTAGCCGGGTGGGCACACCCCGCTCGGACAGGTGCTGATGGCCGGGGCCCCATTAGGACACGTGGGCGGTGGCGCTGGGCAGCATTGCGTCTTCAAACGGGAGGAGTCTAGAGAGGTGGTGTGGGATGGATGAATGAGGAGAGTAGACCATGTAGCAGGCGTATCCTGAGGGGCATCCGTTGGCGCCGCAGACCTGGATGGGCTGGCCGCCGTTGGGGCAGGTGACGGGGCAGCAGGCGCCGTTCTGGCAGGCGAAGCCCACGCCGCACTCCGACAGCCCGCTGCACCGCTGCTGGCCCACCTGCCCGTCCGGACACACTGGCAGCGGACAGCAGCCTCCGTTCAGGCACTGGTACGCACTGCAACCGTGGTACTCCAGGGCTCAGGGGGGCATTGGGGAGGCGTTGGGGAATGGAGACGAACGTGCCGCCGGCGTTGGCGGGGCAGGAGTTGGGGTTGTCGAAGCAGGGCTGGACGGCCTGGGCCCCGGTGTCCGGGCAGATGGGGATGGCGCAGCAGCCCGACACTCCGGCCCCGTCCGTGTAGCAGAAGTCCTACATACAACTTTTCCTTGCAAGCAGGGCTACTGGAAGGTAGGAGGGACGCTGGCGGAGGGGCATTGGCCGGAGCAGGAGACGGTGGCCGGGACTCCATTGGGACAGGTCGGCAGCGGGATGGGACAGCAGCCGCCGTTGATGCACTGGAAGGAAAGTGGGGCAAGGTGAGTGAGGGAAGGGGGGGATGAAAGTGTAACCTGGAAGCTGTTGTTGGGGCAAGTGGGGAACTGTGGAGAGCCGCAGGGCTGTACAGCGACGCCGCCGTTGGGGCATACGGGGATGGCGCAGCAGCCGCGCGCCGGCCCCTGCTCGTAGCAGTACTCACTGCTGCTGCAGGTGCCCGGACCCCCGCACGTCCTCTGCAGCCACCCACAGTTGGCTAGGAAGAAGAGCGAAGAGGGTGAAGGAGGGTGACGGTGGCAGGGACGCCGTCGGGGCACTGGGGCAGAGGGGCGGGGCAGCAGCCGCCGTTCTGGCACACGCGGGCGTCGGGACAGACCCCGCCCGGGGTGCAGATGGCCACCGAGGGAGAGCCGTCCGGGCAGATCGGCAGCGGACAGCAGCCCCCGTTCTCGCAGAACTGACCCGCCCCGCACGTGCCCTGCCCAGAGCCCTGGCAGGCGCTCACTGCCTGCTGGCCTGAATAGGAAGGAGGGTTCGAAAGGGGGAGGAGAGGAAGGAGAAAGAATGACCAGTGGAAGAGCAGATGGGCAGGGGCTGAGGGCAGCAGGCGCCGTTGATGCAGGTGAATCCGGGCAGGCAGGAGCCTTGTCCGGAGCCGGAGCAGACGGAGGTGCCGAGGCTGCCGTCGGGGCAGGGGGGCGGGGCGACCTCGCAGCAGCCGCTGTTGATGCAGCGGTAGTTGGGCTGGGGGCAGTTGAGGTCGGAGGTGCAGAGGCTGATGGCCAGCTTGGACGGCTGTCCGGTGCTCGCCGGGCACATGGCTGCAGTTCCCCTCACACTCCTCCACTGGAGAGGAAGGAGAAAAGGAGTAGGCCCAACGGAGCTGAGGGAAAACGGGTGGAGGCTGGGTGATGGGCAGGGGGGCGGGCGGGCCGGGCTGGCAGCAGGTGCCCATCTGGCACTGGCAACTGCTGGGGCACTGGTACTGGGCGCCGCAGCCACAGACTGCCTGGTAGGCCTGCTGCGTGCACGTACCTCAACTCCCTAACTCTTTGCTCACCGAGGATGTAGTCTAGAAGAGGAAGGAGACCTTGAAGGGCAGTGGTGACGCAGACTTGAAGCTGTGCGTTGTACTGGGTCCCACCGGCGCAAGCCATCTGCTGCCAGGTCCCGCAGGGTGCTCTGAAAAGGGGTAAGAAAGGTTAGAAGAGGTGAAAGGGGAGTGTAGGAGAGGTAACGCTTGAGCGGTGGGGGTGCACTGTAGGAAGGTGCTGGGGGAGGCGCTGGGGTAGAGGGAGGCGCTCATCCAGCTGCAGGGTCCGCCCACCATCGGGTTCGCGTTCGACGCTTCAATTCTCCACTTCTCATCTCTGTCTCTTATTCAAACCGCAATAGGAGAATTTGTTGAGAGGCGAAAGTTTGGCGAAACTGAAGGGTAGTTAAGGAAAAGCAAATACCCTGGCAATCGGAGAGTGCCTGGGGTGAGCAGTTGTTGCCTAGGCAGGGGGCTCCGGTGGAGGGCATGTACTGGCGGCGTACTTTTTTGCTCACGCACTTCTGCAGCCGCTTCACGAAGGCCTGCCCCGCAGGGCATGGCAGTTTTTCCCACTCTCCTACTTGCTTGCTGTCAAAGCTTCCGATTAGCCCTCCAGACTAAAGAATGGGGGTAGAGTGGAGAAACAATTTGGGCGTGCACTGCCAGTAGAAGTCGCTTTCCTTGTGCACTTCGTCGAAGAATTCGCGCGGGTCGCACGGCTCATCCTTCCGCTTTCCCAGCACACCCACAGCTCAACATGCCTCACTATTGTTGTCATTTCGCTAGTTGGCTTTTTAGCAATTGTCCTAATTGGGCGCCACTAGAAGAGGATGGGAAGAGTGTGTGGAACCAAAGAGTAGGAGGCAGGTGAGGAGGTGGCAGGCGGCCATTCTTCTCTGCCGCTCCACGCAGTCAGGTCAAGTAGGGCGCTTTCGCTGTAATCCGCCAAAATCCTCAAAGCATCCACTAATACGGCAATAAATCGGATCGCTCGTGCGATGACATCAGGAGACAGCAGGCCATAGGGAGGAGTTTAGGAGGGCTGGTGGTAGGGGCGCGGCGTATTGGGGCCGTTGGTACAGGTGTAGAAGGGGGGGGGTAAAAAGAGTTGAGCGCGGTGCTTAGGAGAGGCGGCCAAATGGCACTCAGGGCAGAAGGGAGGCCGCCGAGCCCATCTGAGAACCAGCGCTAGCCTTGGCCGCCCTTTGAAGGATTTCAGGGACTCAGGCCAGCATTGTTTAAGCCGCAAAAACTCCCTGGGGCCCATCGGAGCCCCATAAACAGGATCATATGAAGGAGACCAAACGTCTGGGGGGAGGGAGGGAGGGAGGGAGGGAGCCATAGGAGGAGGGAGTAACTGGGGGGGGGAGTAAGGGGGAGGGAGTTGGAGGGGGGACAAGGGAGGAGACAGGGGATGGCTTAGACACGAAATCTGAAAAGGCCCAGGATGAGTAGAATAGGAGCTGAGGTGGATGGAGAGTCAATCGGGCACCAGCCAGCAACCAGCCTCACAGCACAAGCCCCAGCCCCACAACAGCCCAGAAGAATAAGAGCTCTGGCCATACACACTGGCACCTGGTGACGAGCCTATTGAGACAAGTGAGGAGGGAGGGAGGGCCTGCTACTGGTGCTGGAGGGAAGCAGAAGAGCTAGAGGGAAGAGGAGAAGGGGCGGGAGGAGAATAAGAAAAGGGGCTCAGTTGTCGACAATCATGCTTGCCATCCGATCCCCGATTGGCCCTTGGTCTTCTGAGAACCTAGAAGGAGCGGCAGTGGAGGCAAGGTCTTGAACCGGCCTCACTCGGGACTCTCTTTCTTCCATCACTTCTGCTGTGGTCATAGCCACGGGGAGGAGCTCTTGAATCGCGGGCGCGGTCCCAGAGCTGTTGATCTAGGGCAGGGCGGGTAGGTGATAAAGGCCCGTTGCCGCCCTAATGGAAGCTGGGAGGGATGGAGGACAGGACTCCCAGTAGAAGTGGCAACAAAAATAGGAACACACCAACGCCTCTCCAGCGCCAACAAACAGCACCGCCGCTTCCTTCGCCCCTCTTCTCCCTCCTGCCTTTCTCTTCCCGCCTCTCTGCTTATCTAGTCCAAGGCCCTGCGTGGGTGGCCATGCACCTCCCCCCCTGGGGCCGGGTCACCAGCCATGATGCAGCCTCTGCCCTCCAAAGACCCTCCCCCACCCTGCAAGCGGCTACCAGGAGATGAGTAAGGCTGGGAGGGTGGGGAAGGAGAGGGGGTGGAGGGGGCAATGGCAAGGCGGGGGCGTCGAGAGGCCCACGAATCTGCACTTGAGGATGGGAAGGCTTCCCTCTCCTTCCCTCCAGCCTCACTCCCGCTGCTGCTCATTATTGACACTCCACCTTTCAATGCCTAGGCAGCAGAGGGGTGCTGCTACTGCGTCTGTAAAGAAAGTCGATGCTGCCCCCCCCACCCATCACCCCTCCCAACTCTGCTTGGCCAGAAGCTTTGGCTGCAGCCAGTCTGTGTGCCTGGATAATAGACGACTGCCCATCCCTGCCTTCCTTTTCACCGCTGGCGATGAGAGCAGCTTTGGGTTACACGGCACACAGTGGCGCTTTCTATGCTCTTTCTCTCCGTTCCCAGCCCCTGCTGCACCACTCCAACTGGTAGGCAGTGGGAAAAACTCAGTTCTGACAGGAGCGCTGGAGGAGAAGGGCGGACTAGAGGAGAGAGTTGACTCAGTGCAAGAGGATTGCGGGAAGAGGGGCAGAGGAGTGTTTGCCAATTAGTCTGACCTGCTACTTCAGACTTCTCCGCCTCCTACGCTGCGCTACGTCAACCACCCCGCCCAAGGCATTCATCCCACGCCAGGCCCATTCAAAGTCTCTATGAGTCACTGCTCCTGACAGTCTTCTAATAGAACAGCTCATTCTGACGTCCTTCGATACAAAACGACAAGCAAATAGCTGACGAAGCGGTGAGAGATTCCGAAAAATGTGGCCATTGGTTTCATAGCGAAGAGGAGGTTGGAGCAATGGGGGAGGAAGCAAGGAAGAGGTATGGGCAGGTTCAAGTGTTGTTTGTCGTTGGGATCTGCGCCACGTGCGGAGGGAGGGAGAAGCCTCCTCCATCTAACCAGCTCCAGAACAGGTCCCAGCTTTTTCAAAGCTCTTCACGAACTCATTCCTTCGCCATAACATGCCCCACCCTATTGTTCGCAGGACCTGTCTTGAGCTGTTCCCAAATAGAGCAATGTTTCAGATGGAAATAACATCTTTCAATGTTTTCAAGAGTTTTCCAAATGCAGAGTATCAAAATTTGAAAAAAGCAATGTCAAACTAAAAAAGCACAAGTTAATAGCTGAGCATCAATTAAGAGAGATTTATCACCGATCAAAGAGTCCAGAGAACAGCGTTAGTTATTCTCCTTTAGGATACAAGCCTCGGAATTTTCCCCCTCTGCCACCTTTGCCACCCTTGCCTATGTTGCCGAACTTGCCGCCCTTTCCACCCTTGCTGAACTTGCCGCCCTTTCCACCTTTGCCGAACTTGCCGCCCTTTCCACCCTTGCCGAACTTGCCGCTCTTCCCACCCTTGCCGAATTTGCCGCCCTTGCCTTTTAGGCCCTGAAAACTGAGGAAGAGAGAAATTGACTACTTCAGCCACAGATTAGGCTTAGTCAATTGAATTTGTATAGTGGCAATTGCGAAGCCTTAAAGCTGAATGCAAACTAGACCAGCAACTGCGTAAAAAATAATAAAGTAAAGTTTAAATTGTAAAAACCAAAAAATCTAACAAACATAAATTACTGTGTTGTTTTTTCGTCAGAAAAATAGTTTATTTTAAAGTTGGAATATCAATTTTCTGTCATATTCATACTATTTTGGAAAAATAGAAATGAGAAAGTAAAAAACAATACCTTTCCTCTCTTCTTCCCTTTACCAGCTTTTTTTCCTGTAAAAAATCAATCTCTTGTGCCCATCACTATCCACCAAATTGTAATGCAGGATTAGGCACGTCTATATTCCACCACTTTGCAAATAATTATTATGTTGCAAAACTAAGTATGAAAAGATTAAAGATTGAAAAAAAAGTAAAAGGCAACCTTTACCGGGGGCAGGTTGCCAGGTGCCTTGGACACAGCGCATCCAGGAGCCATCAGTGCACTGCCCCTCCGCATTCATCGGTGCACTGCCCCTCCTCATCGTATCTTCCATAGCGCCTGCTCCTGCTCCAGTGGACCAGCTTCCTTCCTTCCCCTTCCCGTTTGTCCCCTCTACCCATTCCCCATCTATTTCCTTGCCACCCCCGACTACTTCCACCTCTGCCACGCTTTCTGAGCCTTCCTTCCATTCCCAGCCTTCATCTGAAACCGAGACCCCGTGCAAGCTTTACAAGCATCGGTTGTACACCTATGCTTGTGGCATTGGCAGATGAGTTCTCTGATGTGATGGTGACAGTCTCTTCCCAGACCCTAAAAAGAGCGTGTTCAGTTACGTAAATTCTTAATGGAGTGTCAATGGAGTGTACCATTGGCCGTCTTTCATAATCCAGCCATCTTCCGTATCGTCTTCCGAAGTGGCAGTGGTTGTAGGGCTGGCAGTAGTGGAAATTGTAGTTGTAGGTGATTCCGTGGTGGATGTAGGAGCGTCTTTGTCCGCTGCTACCCAAAGCCTGCGCAACGAAAATTCCACTTTCATCTGTTATATGCTCCAGCAGAAGAGATGAATAACCACTGATTGTCTTGCCAAATCCAAGTGCCATCCTCTTCGTCGTTTTCACCTTCTGTCGCCGTGTCCTGCAAAACATGTCCAAGCTCTTCCTCTGCTTAGGTTCGCTTCTCTCTTGACATTTGATAGCGACATAGACATAGAGAGGAAAACTTTTTACTTCATCCGTAGCAAAAGATAAAGTGCCGATGAATGAAAAGTAGGCAATGAGAAGAAAAAGCGTGTAATGTCGCATTTTGGAGATTCGTAATGATGTTTGTCTAACTTCGAACACTTATGCCGAACTGGTATCGAGCTTTGAATCTGTTTTCTGCTTTCGCATGTTTTTGGTCGCCGAACGAACATCACAGGACCAGTTATTTTGCTATCACATGCAATCGAAATCGCCTGTTCAAAGTAAACATGAGCACTGCCTCCTCCAAATTGCGTTTCGTATTCGTTTTCAAAAAAGGCGAAACATTATTAAAAACTTGGTTTGCAAAAGACAAGTCAGACTATTTACATATTACATTCAATCGTGAAGTCCGAAAATGTAATTTAATAAATTCAATTCAATTCGAAAATTCAATAATAATGTAATAACAGACAAAATACCACAATTTACAAAATTATAGCAGAAGAATCAAAGACCATTTTGAACGCTCGATCTATTCCAGGTGAGAATACTGCCATCTAGTTGACCAAATAGCGCCTCTTCTACAGGATCCACGAACAGACCCGTCTCCACTACCCCTTCAATCCTATCTTTTTTAGCTCTGAGGAAGCATGAGTAAGACGGCCTGCACCCAGCTGATGGGTTACGCGAGGAAGGATGGAAGCATGGAAGACAAACCGGGAATCATCTTGATGGCTTGATGTAAAAGGGCCCAGTCACCACCGGGTTGTAGTGGTGGGAAGCGCCAGTCAGGATGTCCGTTCCCATTGTCCGTCACCACTGGCCCCGCTTTCGCCCGATCCAATCCGCAATTCTGCTTCCCCACCCAAAAAGCACACATTTTTCCGATATAGAGAGCAGTAATCTGGAGATGAACCAAAATTTTTGACGATGAGTTGCTGGACGGGTCGGTATGCAAATTGAATGACTTCCACTGGGAGTGTGTGAACTTCTGTCCCAAATAATCACTCGCTTTGGGTAATGCGTAGTGCTTTGATCACATTGTTGGGGGTTGTGGTGGACGCTGCATGTGATGTCGGGTGCTTACCGATTTCGGCCATGCTGTTGCATCTGGTAGACGTTATAAGACAAACGTGCGGCGACCACCACAATCTCTGGCGATGGGGTTAAAGCATTGTGCATTGGGTCTTCAAAAATTAATGGCTTTGGGGAAACTGATGGTTGGGTCGGGGTCGGGTCACTCAGCTTGGGCTTTGGGTGGGTTTTATTGTGGTCTTCAAATAATTATGGCTTTGGGGAAATTGTTGGTTGGGTCCTGCTGACGTTGCAACTCCATTGCGTGATCATGCCCTCGCGGCGCGTCCACGCCCGTGGCACGTCCAACCCCTACACCGGCTAGGGTAGGGGAGGTGAGGAGGGTAGGATGGATACCTAGAAGAAGCTCCTGATAGCGTCTTGTATCGGCGGCCAGGCCTTTGACGGCCTTTTCGTAGGACTGGAGCTGATGCCGGAGGCTTTCCATCTCCTTCTCGTCGGCGGCGCTGAGGACGCGGGAGCGGAGGGAGCCTTTCCCGAACGGATTCCTGCCCCAATCATCACCATCGCTTCTTTCTATCTTCTCTCGTGAAGCAAAATTACCAGGCCATTATCCCATTCGATTGTTATCAGTGTCCAAATGAATGAATGGATGTTTGTTTGAGCAGCCTGGAGCTACGCGTGTGGATTAAGGCGGTCAGTCTTTGTTGCAGGCAAATCTGCGCAAAAGTATTTTGATCATCAATGAACAGTGTTACGGAAAAAGATTCTGAATGAAATAAAGAATATGTTCAGATGTTTAAGTTTTTCTGGTCATTGACAAAAGTCACAATAATCTGAGCTGATTATTGATATTCGTGTTTCAAGACAAGCTAAAGCATCAATAAATGTAAAACACAAATGCCAACCAAATGTATCTGAAACTAAACCGAGAAGTTGACGTTGTTTTGCTTGCTATACGGCATTTTGTGTAGTGAAATCGGCCTCAAGACTCCAAGTGTTTCTGTGAATCTGCGAACAGTCTCATGTTCAAAATAAATGATATAATCGACGAATTCTGCGCAAACCTGATGGATTCGAAGTAGGTATCGCACTTGCACGTGAGCTTTTCTTGCACACAAAATTCCAAAGCTTTGGACGCTGATCTCATAGAAAACGGATGGCTAACCGAAATGAATGCCCTTCTGAAGCAGTAGAAGCAGCTAAATGGAGAGTTGCAAAAGAGGCCTCTCTGCGTTTTCTTAGTCCCGGCCAGGTCAAGAACCCACTTTTCCACTCCTCCCAATCTCCTCTTCTTTTTCATCATGCTCTATCTAGCTCGTCCTGCAGCTAGGGATTCTTTAGGTGGTAGGCATTGGAACGGGCAGCACAACGAGCTATCTGGTGAGCCACATAGCAGAAGCCTACCACAGTGGACGCTTAAGGGACATCGTCTGCGTTCCTTCTTCATTCCAGGTTGGCCCTCTGGCCACGACAGTCTGGCTAAGATTGGAGCTTGCAGTCTCGTCATTTGATCATCGAGAATGAACTGCCGCTATCTAATTTGGAGCAGCACCCCAATCTAGACATCACCATTGACGGAGCAGATGAGGTGGACAAGCAACTGCGCTGCATCAAAGTTTTGCCGCCCTTTAATCTCATTCTTCTTCCCATGGGTGAACTGAAGGGTGGTGGCTGCTGCATAACCTGCTTCACACAGGAGAAGGTTGTGCAGTCCTGCTCCAAGCGCTTCATCGTCATCGGCGACATATCGTATTATACCTATTTGACTATAAGAGGTTCATGGAGAAAAGATTTGGCTGACACCTGGGTTTCCCCCCCCCCCCATGGCCATTACCCCCCACCATGTAGGGTTACCGGCCCCCCAAGGAGGGGGACCCCCCAAGGTATTTTACCTATACCCACACTCCTCCGCTAATCCAGCTCATAGTTGATACGAGCAGTCTGAACAGGGAAATTTGTCTTTTGGGGGGGGGGGGGGGGGGTGGGGGGGAACTAGTCGTCAAAACTCTTGGGGGGGGGGGGGGGGACTCAGTCCTCGATTTCGACAACTAGTTCTCCCCCCAAGACACAATTTCGCCTATTTTCTATGTAAAGCCGTATCAACTATGGGCTGCATTAGCGCAGGTGTGTGTGTATAGGTAAAATTCTTGGGGAAGACCTTGATGGGGGGGGGACTTTCATGAGGGGGGGTTATTGATTGGGGGGGAATCTCATGGCAGGGGGAAACCAGGTGTCAGCCAAAAGATTTTACAGAAAAGCGAGTGAGTTATTTGGGACAGAAGTTTCACACACTCCCAGTGGGAGTCA